>CAAKHC010018772.1:8126-32700 GCA_901007825.1 Macroramphosus scolopax
ACTCTCTTCCTCTCTCGCTCTCAAGCGCTCACTCTCTCTCTCTCTCTCTCTCACACACACATTGACAACAGACTGTGAATGGTATATGTGTACACATGATACAAGCACAAAGAATGCTACCTATCCACAATAGCATCCTGTCTACCTGGTCCTGGCTGATTTGTACTCACCAGAAAAATACACCGTATCTTGCTCGGACTGTCAGCCATCTGCAATGACATCGTCCATTGACCATCTTAGTGGGAAGATGCATATTTATTGCAGAACAGGAAGGTCCATGCCCGCTGTAGGGCTAAGATCAGGCAAGATAGATGTTAATAGTATCGATTAAAACACGGCGTACGGGAGAGGTGTTGTGCGTGTGCAAAGATAATTCAAGGCAATTTGATGATCCGCCCTCTACATTCCCCTGGAAATATCACAAGCATGATAGGATAGTGTGATAGGAACAGATAGGAAAAGAAAAGCTTTCCAACACGTGTTTTTACATGCTGTAAAAACTAATTTGAGGAATTCATTGCCATCTTAAGAATAACGTGTGGGGCAAATTGAAAATGTAGTGAAAATGTCAATGCTTCATGTCAAAACATAAATAAAATGTTTATTAAAGGGGATGTTATCCCCGAATCAATCTCTGAGTCCTAAATAAAAAAAATAAATGAGCCTACCTCATTGGCATATTTATGTTTTCCAAGCTCTCTGTCTCTCTGAGGTTCAATCCCTGACAGCTAAAAGATGTCAGACTCACTGAAGTGTAACCTCCTGTATACTGACTTGACCCGTTTAAAGCTGCTGCCAGAGGAAGGAAGACAAGGACACTTTCATCCTCCACCTTGGGATGTAAAAACTGAAACCTGTCATTAGATATCACTTAGCTACACGCCTCAGAGGACTCTCGTGGTGAAAGTACATGCTGAAATTGATTTCTGACAAACAATGACTCTATTTGTCTTGCCTGTATTGGTGCGAACGCCCGAGCACGTGCATGTGTGACAGTTATTTGTCTTGATGTGGGCGAATAAATCCTTTTAGACAGTCGCTTTGTGGGGAGTTACCTCCATCATGGGGACATGATGAAAAGAAAGAACCCATCATGGAAGTGATTCAGTTTTAGGGTGCAGTTCTTTTAAGGTTAAGGTAAGTTGAGGTTAAGGTTAGGGGAAGGTCAAGGTTAAGAAACAAGTCCTGGCTAGGACGGCTTACACTTGCAGCAGGAAAGCACAGAGTCACACCCTTTCCCTTGTCATTCATGTCCCTGGAGTTAAACATAAACTACACTTACACCAGAGAATCATACATTTAGTCGGGCGCACCTGTGCAGCCAACATAAGCTCAGTTGTCCAGCATGATTGGCTGGCTTTCTGCTAAATCTGCTACGGGGAAGCATTGGCAGGCTTCGGAAGGTGATAGAGTCAATGCACATGACATCACAGTCTGCTGAAGTCACTGCATGTGTAGCTGCTGAGTGGCAGGAAGTAGTTCAGCTTGAATGCTGCAAAAAACCCAATAATACACCTAGAATTTGAAAGCGATGAACTGTAGCAGAGGATATAGAGGCTGTATGAATGCATATACAGCGCGTGGGGCAGCAGGCTTACAGTTCCCCCAAGGCCAGGCTTCCCCTCATCTCCGGCCTCTCTGAAACTATACTGGATTCTGAAATGTGTGTATGATCGTGTGAATTGCACAGCAATGCTCCCACCATGTTAAGTCTGCCTCCATAGTGCTTTTTAGTCCATCTAATAGCCACAATAATAATCTTTGTATTTAGAAATTATCTCCACCTAGTGGTCCTGTAAGTCTTGTTTCCTTTGCTTCCACTTGGTTGTTATTTAAGTCTTAAATTGCTCTGTGGGAGACGATGGTTTTTATAAATGTTAGCTTTTTATCTTGTCTGATCATATTCGTGGAGAAAGGGTTGTTATTGAAGGCTTGGTCGATTATTTACTTCGGGTGCATCGGTTGAGATAGTCTTTAGCTACTTGTGTAGTTTTCAGAATAAAAGGGTTGTCTGAGAGCGTGAGTGGTGTCCTGCCCGGCTCCCTGCCTCCTCCCTACCTGCCCCTGACTGTGTCTACTGATTCCTGTTCCTGTCCTTATTCCTGCCCTGTGCATCAACTCCCTACTGCCGACTGAAAGAGGCACTCCCAAACACACACATGCACATATGTAGCAGTATCAACTCCTCATCAGTGCAATGTCACACAGGGTGAGATATTCAGCTAAAGGGACAAATAAGGTTCACCAGCCTGCCTATGTAAACACCTCTGAATATAAAATGTCACGCAGTTATGCCATGGACGGGGTTCGCATGCAAGCAGCAAGCAACAGACACGCATGCACTGACATTAACAGGAAATCAATCTCTTTCTAGCAGACTGGGAAATCTGTATGTGAACCGCATGCTGTATTACACACACCTGGGGGTCTGGTGATTTCAGATAAGCTTACAAGAAAAGAAAAAACAACAACTCGATGCATATCAGCAGCGCAATTATCTGGACGGGGCAAAAAGAAAGACACTCTGACGTCTTTGTCTGAGGTACTTTTGAAGAACTGGCCGCCTCGGGCCACCCTGGGGACGTGTGCTAATATCATCATCCTGGTCCTGGTGAGCGCTGTGTCATGAAACCTAACGTCACACGTATTAGCCCTGGTAGGATCACCATCAGCCTCGTTTCCAGGATGTCATTGACTTTACACACGTGGAGCAAAAAGCATTCTGTAGCATTGACACGTTAAAAATTAGAGATGAACCCCAGAAATTTCCTTTGGGGTTGCTATGGCGATCCTAAGGATAGCTAGAGAATCGCCAAGCCTTTCCTTATGCATGTGTTCTTTCCGCTGGTTGATTTTGCAGGTGCTCAGCTGTGTGTGTGTGTGTGTGTGTGTGTGTGTGTGTGTGTGTGTGTGTGTGTGTGTGTGTGTGTGTGTGTGTGTGTGTGTGTGTGTTTGTGCATGAGGTTGGGTGTTCCTCATGCATCGGATTCAGGAAACTTTAACGTCTTACTGTGAAGCTCCGCGTCTTCATGAGCGTTCGGCATCAACATAGGTGTCAAGTTCGCACACGATCAGCCTTAATTACTGCAACATATTGTTACAATTGTTGGTCACATGCCCGTTTAAACAGTGGAAGATTACAACAGCAGCCTTCCTCGCAGGTTCATTACTGATTGACTGTAACATTCGGTGACATTGATATACACATTGGACGTAAGCAAAGCATCGGAACACTAAACAGACATTTAAAGTATTTGTTTTTCGGAAAGCCTTCCACTCCGGGAACATTTGACTGACTCCTCTTCCTGTTTGTTCTCCTGGCGTCCACTCCAGATTCTGTGAAAGACACCTCTCCTACTTCTCTCTTCTCCTCTTCCTCCTCCTCCTCTTCACTTCCAACAATGAGCAGAGAGAAGAGAGAAACAGTCGCCCCTCTCTCCAAGAGCCTCTCCATCTCTATCGACAGCAGGTAGGATGGCAGTGTTACCACTATATATACTATACAGATCAACGAATACATGAGCTCAATATTCTGATGGATCTGACGAGTGGCGTCACAATAAAGTCTGTTTCAATCACTTTGAACATTATTTATAGATTTTATAGAATCTTCCAGATAGTCACAGTGACTTCAGTAGACAAACACTGGAGCTCGTTTTAAATATTAAACTCTTGACGTCAACTCTTATGTTGTGTATCCGTGCAGACGGCTCAGTGATGCAGCTGCTGCAGACGGCGAGTGCAGCGCGACAGTTTGCTCCAACAGCTCATTTTCTGATGAGGGAACTCCGGTCACAGCGACTCCACCTTCAGTCGAGCGACCGATCACCTCACAGGGTGAGAGATTCACTGAAGTTTAGAAAAGTGGATTGTGATTGAAAAGGAAGACATGATTCATTTGTTGTTGTTCCTACAGACGCCGTTGATGCTCCTCTGCTGAGTGACCTGTCAGCTGACCTGCTGGGACTCGATGCGGAGTCATGGAGTCGCTCCGTTAGCCCAGAGTTCTGCAGACTGCACGACAGACACACAGTTAAACGACAGGATGTCATTTATGGTGAGACTATTCTTTCTATCTCTTGAGTCAGTGGAGGATGTGAAGCCAACGTGTGCAACATATATTTCAGGGCTCATAATTCACTTCTGCTGCCCCTTACAGAACTTATGCAGACGGAGCTGCACCACATCCAAACTCTGACGGTCATGTCAGAAGTGTTCAGGAGAGGCATGGTGGAAGAGCTGCAGCTGGACTGGGACTGTGTGGCCCGGATCTTCCCGTGCTTGGACCCCCTGCTGCTCTTCCACAGGAACCTCTTCGGAGCGCTGCAGGAACGCAGGGAGGCTTCGACCCAACCCGAGAACCACAGAAATTACCTCATGCATCAGATCGGAGACATCCTGCTTCAGCAGGTTGGCGAAGATGGTTGCACGTACACAAACACAGAGGTAATGTGAAGGTCGGCACTCAGCCCCTAATCGCCACTTTCTCAGTTCTCAGATGAAAAAGCTGAGAAGATGAAGCAGGTGTACGGAGAGTTCTGCAGTCACCACACGGAGGCCGTTAATGTCTTCAAAGAGCTGCAGCAACAGAACAAGAAACTCCAAAACTTTGTCAAAGTAAGTTTCTGCTCTAAAACATTCTCTGCTTATGTGTTGTAAAAATGTTTAGTGTCTTAGTTTTCTCATATTGTTGTTGACTTCACTGCTCACAGCAACAGAGCAATAACTTACTGGTCAGGCGGAGAGAGGTGCCGGAATTCATTCTGCTAGTCACTCAGCGCATCACCAAGTACCCAGTGCTGCTGGAGCGGATATTACATTACACTCAAGGTAGGTCGGCTCTACTGTGTCCTGAAGTATAAATATATGAAACTTTACACTGTAAATCATCCGAGAGTTGCTCAACCTGTTTTTAAATGAGAGAATGTTATGCATTTTTGCGATGCTAGTATACGTATAAAGTCAAATTTTATTATTGGTAAAGAGGTTTACATTACATACATCTGAAATTTACATTTTTGTCTTATTTCTCTGTCTGTCTTCTCTCGCAGCGGGAAGTCAGGAGAACTCTGACTTGTCGAGTGCTCTGGCTCGAATCCGTGACATCATTGCAGCAGTGGACCTGACCGTCAGTAAGTACGATATGTGTCAGGAGCTGCAGGAAGTGCTGGCCCGCCTGGAGAATAAGAGCTTCGCCAAGCTGAAGAACAGCAAAGTGTTTCGTAAACAGGATCTGCACAGCAAACATAGAGATCTGCAGCACAAAGGGCTGGTGTACTGGAAGACTGCCACGGGGCGTCTAAAAGGTATGCAGGAGAGCATCTGTGCAACTTGATTTATTCGATTCAATAGACGATCAATCTAAGTGTTTCGTCCCTTTCCCAGATACCTTGGCTCTCCTGCTCACGGACGTTCTGGTTTTCCTGCAAGAGAAAGATCAGCGCTTCGTATTCGCAGCTGTTGTAAGCCTCAACCTGATAAACACTTGAAAATCAGAGACACCTGTTTCTTCTGTCTTTTCTTTTCCTCCAACTTAGTTTTTAAGTTTTGCTACTCTTTCAGGACCAGAAGCCTCCGGTTATCCCTCTGCAGAAGCTCATTGTTAGAGAAGTAGCCAATGAGGAGAGAGGGATGTTCCTTATCTCCGCCTCCTCGGTGGGACCGGAGATGTATGAAGTTCACACCACCAGCAGAGAGGACAGGAATGCGTGGATGAGACACATACGACAAGCTGTGGAGAGGTTCGTCGAGCATGTTTGACTGTGCACGTGTGTCACTGCCACTTTTCTCCAGAGGGAAATAAAGGGTGTGACTGGTTAATTTGTGTGAGTGTGTGACTTATTATCTAACCGACTTCTAACCACCTGCACTGCAGATGTCCTGAGGAAGAGGAGGAGGATGAGCGGAGTGCTGAATCAGAGGAGGCCAGGCGAGCAGCTGAAATTAGAGTTCAGAAGATCAGCAAGTTCCAAGGTGAGAAAACTTTTCAGTGCACGAAGCTACCTTTAAAAAAAATGTATTTATTGTTAAGCTCTGAAAAGCTGCTACGATTGAACAACAAAAACATCAACTGCTAATCTCAGTGCTTGTCTCGTGTAGAGACGTTGTTGGGTCAGGACCAGCGCATCTGCAACGGCTTGGAGGAGAAGTTACAGTTGTATGCTGAGCTGACAGAGTTAACCCTCCGCTCTCCAAGTGCTGTACCACAGCGCCATCTGCTGGTGCAACCAGACACTGACATTGATTCCCCCAGACAGGCCTCCTCACTGCTCACAGCTGCACTCAGAGAAGGTGAGAAAGCTGCTTCGTGACTACTGGTCGGCGTTGACTACATGATGCTGTAGTCATGATGCAAATTAAAGGATGTATTAAACAAGCCTAATGACTGATGATCCTACTTGACATGAACGCACCATTTCACCAAGGCAGCCAATATATGATACAACCCCTCGTGTGGGTGTAAAGGGTTTGAGACTGATGTATTGCAACAAGCATGAGTTTTGACATGTGTTTGCTTCCTCTGCAGCGGAGAACCTGATCACCCTCCTGCAGGCTCGCGATGGCGCTTCGATTCAGAGTCTGAGTCCTCCTGTCCGAGGACCCGAGTGCTGCAACTACAACAGCCACGGCAGCAGCATCCAGGAGTCTCCCTCCGAGCGTGAGTCACAGATATACGTGCAGCTTTGTAATGTATTGATTGAGTGATTTGCATCACATGATGCGGCCATGACATCCAGTTTTTCTCTTGTTTCTGCAGCAGATTATCTGAGCACGCTCAGTTTGAGCTCCACCTCTCTTGGATCAGACAGCGAGCTGCCGGGGTTGGACAGCTTGTTGTGGAGCTCAGCTGCTGAGCTGAGAAGAGGAGACACCAAAGAAACACTGTTAAAGGTTCGACCATTGTAGTTTCCCTTTGAGAAATGTTTGTTGATGGATACATCAGGGTTCCTCTGTAATAACGTGGTGTTCTGTAGGTGGCAGAGAGCGTCCAGAGTCTGACTCAGCTTCTTTATAGTGTGCAGGTGAGTAACGACTCAGGTTCAACAAGCTGGATTCATAAGCAGTATAATACTATGAGTAGTTATTTATACAGGCAGTAGCTGGAGTGTGACCAGGTGCCTCCTCATCTTGTGTTCAGGCTGCTGTGACACTTCAGGACAGTTGTCATGAGGTCCAGAAGCTTCTCCTACAGGAAGGAGAAAAACCTCAGCTCAGGACCATCACCTCCCTCCAGAGCAACCTGGTACCAGCAGCATGACGTTGTTATAATGGAGTTTGTTATTTGCTTATCATGGATAAAATTATCCTGCTAATGAATGACGATTTCTTGAAATATGATATCTTCTGTTAAAGTACCGTTCCCCCACTGATGTGATAGTTGTTAGTTGGTAGCTTTCTGCAGTGAAAACATGATGTGTCAGTGTTTTGAGGAAGTTAGTTGCCCCTTTTTGAAATGATTACAGGAAAGATTAAGCAGATTTCTGTCGCCCTGCAGGAGCAGGAGAGGCAGAGGAGTATTGATAAGAGGAAAGAGGAAGTTGAGAAGAAGAGTTTAGAGAAGAAGAAAGAAGAAGTAGATGATGTGCAGAAGCTCCACATGAAGTTGAAGCAGGAGCAGCAGCGCTGGGACAAAGAGTGTCTGGCCCGAGAGAAACAACAGGTGAGCCTCACTCAGGTTGTAGGTTGTTCACTCCCTTTTCTTTCTTGTCTCTCTGGTTCCACTCACACAGTGCCAGAACGTCCTGATGTGCATCTATCGTATGTCTGTGTGTTCACAGAGTGAGCAGGAGAGTGCACTGGAGCAGCGTGAGCAGCAGTGCATCCTGGAGGCGGAGCGGCTACGCTGCGAGCGTGAGGAGCTGGAGGCTCAGCTGCTGGAGTATCAGCACAGTCTGGACAGACTGAGGGAAGGACAGAAGAGTGTGGAGAGGGAGAAGGAGAGGATCGAAGCCCAGCAGAGGCTGCTCCAGAGCTGGAGACACAACCGCCAGAACAGCCTTCCTGTCACGATACCACTGGATGGATACCAGGTGAGAGACCGAGGGAGGTGGGATTTTATGTGTCAAATATTTCCTCGCAAACATTGTTGTGACTGTTTTCTTACATCCGAAAGGTTTCTAGCCACAATCGCTCGGGCAGCTTGGATGATAACTGCTCAATGTTTGAGAACGAGGCTGCTCTACTCGCCTCCCTCCAGAAGAACCACCTGCACCAGCCCACCACCAACAACCAGCACCAGTGTCTGCTCTCTGCACCCAGGAAGAACCACGACGGCCCCCTGCACGGCTACAGCGCTAACCTGGGCCTCAGTGCCAGCCTCTACAACAGCCTCAACACCCTGCTGAGCCAATCACATGGCAAACAGCCTTCAGATGGTCTGACATACCCAAACTACTCAAACAACCACGGCTGCTCCCGACCTCTGAGCGACTCTGCACAGCCACACTATGGTTAATGTTTCTTTATTGTACACAGACATACAAAACTTACTGTCGCTGTCCACTCCTCTCAAATCTGACTTTTGTCTTTCCTCCCCAGACTTCAGTCCACAGCTGGACCGGGGACCTCTGGGACCCTGGAGGCCGAACGTCACAGGTCAAGGACTTTACGAGGACAGCTTCTCCACCTCTCCCTCTCTTACCCCACTCCTGCCCCCGCAGTCTTACCTCTCTCTCGAAGGACAGAACGGGGAGGAGAGAGTCGAGGAGAACATTGTTTATCTCTGACCGCTGCAAGCTGCCCGACATCATAGCTGGACCAACGTTCATTTACCTGTCGCTTACATGTGTTTGTGTGTGTTTGCATCTATCAGAATGTGGTGGATGTCGATTCAACCTGGATAATCAAGTAAGGGAACAGCTGCTGGGAGGAAGTATACACAGATGTGTCTCTATCGGCGTATGTCGTGTCTCCTGCATGATTGAACCATTGTGCCTTTTCGACTTGTTCCCTCCATAAATGTACACAAACATCGATGTGAATCAGTTTACTCCTCCTTTCTGTGGCGCTTGTTGAGCCCTGAACTCAGCACCAGGAACATGAGTACTGATGTTATTCTCCCATGAGCACTTAAAATAAAGTAAATACAATTATCTTTGCCCCCCCTCCCAAACTATGTACAGCTTTAATTGCTTTCCTATAGAGTGCAATTATGTCTCCATGTGATCTTTAATAATATTTATAAGGGATATTGAGCATTTGAAAGAAATAAAATATACTGAGATTGTATGTATTGTATGTATAGTTTTATGGAAGGGCTACCTATGCACACTATGACGGATTATATTCCTCATTATTCTTCTCACTCAAGTGCCAAATCTCTATCCTGCTATCTGATACTGTACGTGAGTTCTGTAAAGAAATGGCTGTATTTGTTCTTTTTTCTGACGAGTTGGTAAATTATTGTGTGGAAACGGCTTCATGCACTGTCGACATTAATAATATTTGGTTTGATATGAGTCGGTCTTGTAATCTCTGTAACACCTACTGTGATGTGCCATGTTTAAATATTGTGCTGCATATAAAGACGGTGTTTCAAACCTGCTCGCACACTCACACACCTCAAATCCTTCACAGTATAATGGATGTTATTAATGGCAGGCTGTGTAAAGGCTTCTTATCACATGATTGATGTCGGGTCTTCAATAGCCTCATTCAGAGTTTGTGTGTGTTGGTTGAACATCCACGTGAGGATGTCGTCACTGGGTTCAACTACATGAGTTAAAAGGTTAATACATGTATGTGTCATTGAAACTACGTTGGATTGCTCAGCTCATATAACTCATTTTATTTTTGATGCAGTCAACAGTTGACAGATTCCCCACCTGACACTGGCTCCACCAAACAACATTTCCTGCTCACAGCTAGTAGCAAGTTGCTGTACTGGTTCTGAGAGGAAGTGTCACACCTCCAGTGTGATGTGGATTCCACACAGTCAGCTACTCATGTCGACTCTTTGTGTATGAGCAGGGACGCTCACAGCTGCCGGACCGGCTCCATTAACGTAACATCAACTGTGAGGAAGTCCAGGCTGTTTTTTGTTTGTCTCTTCACCTTGATTCTGACCTGGAAGTACTGATACACATCACAATACATACACATGAAACATGAGCAGACCTGCACAGTCACACAGGGAGATATAGCAGGACATTTACTGCAGTACATTTAAGATTATGATCTATTCTGTTGACACACGTGCTGATTCTGTATGTTCTCAGCTGCCTTCTGGATATCGTTGCTTGGTTCAGGTCCTGTTTGTAACACTATAGTGTGAGTTGTACAGTAAAAATCAGCCAGTAACTTCTGGTGAAGTGCAACTAATAAACAAATAAACATACTAACAAATTTAAGGTAAAACATAACCTGATTGGCGGAGGTAGGAAATAGAAGAACAGTGGACGGAGTCTGACTTGAAGTTTCACTTCACTTCGTCACCAACTTTGACTTTTATTTATATTCACATTCCACTAAATGTAAAAAGAAGTCACAGTTTATCATAGAAGATCAAAAGTCATGAAGTAGTTCAAACCCTGAGTAAAGAACTGGAATGAAGAGAAAGACAGAAGATAAAAACAACAATAAAAATCAGATTTCCAGTAAATCCTATTAATAAACACCCACTGATGCCATAATATGCTTCCTAAAATAATTATAAGAAATACAATGCCGGATTAGAGGACGTGTTTAAGATGCATCCGGCTTTTTAGTGCACACACACAAACACACACAGCTTATTGGTCATTTAGCGAGCGGTGGTCTGAGCCGCCTCGTCCCTCAGTAGTACCGAGTCCACAAAACAAACAGGAAAGAAGCAGCATGGTTTGACCAGCCCACCAATATGTGCAGAACCTGGAGTCAACAGGAGCCACCTGCACAGTTTGTTTTCCTGGGTTTGGTCTTCAGTGGGAGTCTGCACCCAGATTAGAGTCTCAACCATTAAAGTCCGAGCCACGAGGCCCCACCCTTCACACTGAAGCTCTCTGTTGTACTCGTCCCCTCGCCTTCCTGTGCTTTCTGAAAAGGAAAAACAAATCAGCAGGTTTGCCAAACGGCTACAATAAATCAGTAACAAGTTTGAAGCGGGAGAAGTGCTGATCGTCGGGTGTAATTCGTGTGTCTTTGATGAGCTGGGAGACAAAGTTCGGACATGTGACACGACACTGGAACAAATAGTTGGCAAGATCGCCGTGCAAACAAAACAAACATCAGGTGAGGACGTGTGTTCTTTACCGCTGTGGTGGTGCCACCATGCACTTCCAGAGGACGGCGTACAGAGCCAGCAACAATGTGATGAACACGGCGGCTGCAATGGCTCCTACAAGCACAGTGGACATGTTTATTTGCACATGCTTTCACACAACTACACAAGTTGATAGAAGAGCAAACAACACGCTGATGATGTCGGATCTTCTGCTCGGAGAATTTATTTGTTTTCACCCAGTTGAGCTGAATGAACACGTTCCCTCATCCAACGCTTGTTTCAGACTTTCATGCACACAAGTTGACCCTCACCAGCAGTGACGGCGTTCTGTGATGAATCTCTATATTCATCTCTATCAGCAGCTCAGGTTAGATAACAGCTCAGCTTACTGAGAGATATCTGGCATCTGGTCTGCGTCACTTTCATGTTACAGTCCAGGAAGTGGTGTATCGGGTTCGGTCACACGTCTGACTGAACTTCACTACACTTGATCAGTGGAAAGCTTTCATTCACAGTGATGTCAAAACCCTCCGCGAGCAAACAGGCTTGTAAACATGAGGTCACCTAAGTGCAGTCCTCAGAGTCAGAAGTGTGTACAGGGTTTACACACAATCCACGGTCATGACCAATTTATACTCCGTGTGCACATGAAAAACATCAATACAAATGCATGTAAAAATGCATGAAGACAATCTTCACTGAACCCCATATCTACTCTGTCTGTGTTCTTCATGACCCTATAAACCCTCAGGGTGTTATATAAGAGTCATATTTTGGAACGTGAGTAACAAAACAAACCACCACTCTCAGAAGTGACTATGTTTAGAACAATCCCAATTAAATGTTCCAACGCTTCATTATGTGCACTGATGACTGGAAAATGTTGGTGTTTGGTTCAGCCAATGAAAATAACCCGAAGGAATTCGATGAAAAGGACGACCCGTTGTTTTGCAGGGTTGCTCCAGAGAAACCGACAAATAACATTTTTGTGGATTATTCTTTAAGCTCGGTTGGTTATTGTTGATGTAACTTGATTGGTTCTGGTCTGTAGTGAAGAGAGAGGATTGTAACCAGACCCGGGGACTCGAACCGGCGTCTGCAGGGCAGCAAACATGCAAACGGGCCAGCTTATATAAGAACGTCAATATCAACAACAGGCCCTTTATATTTGCTTTGTTTACTCATGATGGTCCATCTTTCAATGTGATCTCAGAAACAGACTTGACAGGGTCTGAAGGGAAAAGCTCACCAGGGATGATTCCACTGCTCCCAGTTAAAGACTCTTCTGTGCCAGAGGGACGAGACGAAGCTGCAGTTGAACCTTTACGGAGGAAAACAAAAATACCTGAAAAAAATTCTTATAATCAAAACGGGCTGGATTCATTTAACTACACAAGGGAATCGTTAGGCTTATATAAAGATTAGGCAATATGTTGATATAAAATAGAAAGATAAATAAAAAGGTGCTATGGTTTGACAAATAATCAAGACCCCTGCCGAGGAGCTTATGTTTTGTTGGGAAGGATAACGCAAGAACCATCAGGCTGATTTTCACCGAACTTCTTGGAGGGGTGCAGCATGGGCAGAGGAAGAAACAAGTACATGTAACGACAGCCCCTTTTAATAAAAGGATGTGTTGTCATTCCCTTGTTTTCCTTTCTCGTGGTTTATTTTGTCATGAAGGAAAGGAACAGGTTGAAACATGCACTGTACTGCACTGAAATGAGTTGAGTCCACTTAGATTGTGTGCATGCTAATTCCCGCACTGAGTGTTCAAGCTGTAAAGACTGATGATAACACCTGGAGTGTCAACAATGTCACCACTCATGTCAATCAGATGTGTTTGTCTTTTTAGTATCTGTTAAAATAGATTTTTTTTTACATTAGATTTGGTGGAGGTCTGCACTCTCTGAGTACCCGTCTGTCAACAGGGCTACACAGAACCTGGACGATCCCCGAACGGAGGCAGCACTGTCAAATTATTCATTCAAAAACCACTTTCTGGACAAACCCTAACAACTTTGCAAAGAAGAGAGACGCTTACTGCAAAGTCGCTATTGTGTGTGGTGATTTTGTCAGAGGAAGGTTGTATAATCAGAGTTTCAGTAGTCCAGTGCAACATCTGGGGAGTGACTGCTGGTTAACATGTAGTGATACTGGGTCAGAATGACAGGAAATTAGATTTCAAATATTTTCCCCCAATGTTGACTTCATGGCTACGGTCTTATATTGAGAATATTATTACCAGAGTTTAGGAGAACAACTCAAGAAGAAGAAGAAGAAGAAGAAGAGGTGAACCTCACCGTTTCCCTGTAGAACATGTGAAACCTGCCATGTCAGGTCTGGGTCAGCCATCTGAAAATGAAACACAGTCGTCTTAGAACAACCTGAAGGACAGAAGGGTCCAACAGAGGGAAATAAAAGCGGATAAAGGAGGTTCTGCAGATCAGCACCGAGTCATGCTGCCGACAACAGAGGCACCAAACCTGCTGCAGGAAGTCCAACGAGGAAAATCACGACCGAGACAAGATAAGGAAACGTGCACGATAAGAAAATATAGGTCAGACACATTTTCCAAAACAGTTGCGGTTCGAGAAAACACTTGTTGTGCTGCAGCGGGCAGAGTAAAGAAACTCTTAATGAAACTCTTGTTGTAAACAAGCTGAACATGTGGAAGCAGTTTCACCGTCGCCTGGTGAGCTAATATCTCGAACGAAACTTACATTTGTTGGCACTTCACTCACTTCAGAAAGAGAAAACAACGTCTGCTCCGCCGTTTATCTTCTTACCTTGGAGCTGTTTCCGGAGCTGATGACAGTTTGGCTCCTGTTTTGCAGCCCGGTCACCATTTTTCAGGTCAGACTTCATAACTTCGTGTTTTCCTCTCACCTCAGCTGAGCGCCTGTCGCGACGCATTCACGGGCTTCTGTAAAACTCGGACTTCTGATATGAAACGTTTACCTAATTTGAGTCTAGACATTAAAAAGTGTATTTTTACCTAAATAAGAGTTTAAATAATGTTACAAAAGGCTGTCGGCAATATAGTCCTGTTTATTGAGAATGTGTTACAATGAACACACGTCTTAGGATAACAGGCATTTGTTGACATTGAATGCTTCGTAGCAAGGCCCCAGTTAACAGAAGCGGTGCTTAATTGATTAGCAATGTGTTATGGTTTGGATATGATAATGATTAGAACCGCTGATACTTATATCAGAGTTTCACGCAGTTGTCTGTCACAACATTGCACATTTATTTTCCATATCCATCTTTTGCAAAATGCATTCCATATGACCCTCCATGAATTATGTTGAATATGTCTCCATGCAAACCACCTGTTGATTGGTAATAAAGCTGTTAAGTGATCATAAAGGAAAGGGTTTTTTTTTTATGACGTTATAAAATTCCTACAATCCTCCCTGAGTAAAAGCAGTAAGGAGTCGAGGATTCGACTGACTGCTCAGGACAAGTTTATATTTACATTGTGACATTGTATTTCCTGCAAAGCTTTACTAAGACTTTAGAGGTCGAGCGGAGAAGACGAAGCCATTTTCAATGTGGTGGTGCGATTGAACACGGTGTTCCTAAAACAAACTGTTAATACAGACAGAGTTACTGTTCATCGGAAGTCAGGATCAATCAATGTAGACTCTTTAACATGCCTGTAAATAGCTACAGGGTAACTCCATACATGTGAAGGATTTTCCAAATTAAGCACATTTTACAAAAGGAGGAATTAGTGATGAGAATAACATACGACGGGTCGACTGATTCTCCTTTATGAGAAATGTTTCCATTTATTCTCTCATCCTTACAGAGAGACAACAGTCTGCAGAGATATTGCACAAAAAAGTTTACACTGTGTAAAAGCAGAAAGAGCAAATTCAAGATCACACATACACACAAGAGTCCGTACACACAGGCACTCAAACATTAATGCAGCCTGACAATGTTGTATGTCAGCGACACGTACAGCAGAGAAACATCTAGAATACGCAACCAAAGGCATGTCTTCATTGGCATGGAACCATTCGGACCTACATAGAAAACAATGTCAACATTGGAGTGCGTTATAATGTTACTTGGCTGGGAAATCGATCAAATTGAGTGTTTTCTGTTGTTGGAAACATTTTTTTCCATTTAACGGGAAACTCATCTCAGTCACTCCGACTGTGATGGTAGATTGTTAGTGAGGCCGTTTTTAAGACGTACAGACATGCTGTGTACTTCAGAGGTCCAATCTGGCTTATGAAGACTTGAGTGTGATGTAGCTCGGCTGTCACACACACACTGTGTAATAGGATACAGGTGCTGTCCTGATCATCAGACACAATTTTAAACAGCACAGCTAGTTTACATGTCAATCACGCAGGCTGCGTCTACAGAGAAACACCTTTTTATATCTAATCTCAAAGTTCTAATCAGCTCTGAGAAGAATCATCTCTCATTAACACCAATGGGAATGTTTAACATTTCTCTAATGAGACAGAAAAAGAAAGCAAATCATGTAACTTCATCCAGTATCGCAAAGAGGTTTGAAACTAAAATTATAAAATTCTGCGAGCTACCACCGGTCCAAATAGTCACTAACTGTCTTGGCTTTCATTGGAGTTATGAGATTGATGTCAATATTGAGGCTCAGTGGAATAAAGTACATAAACAGCGCCACCTTAATAAAAAAAGTGTGAAGAACAGTTTGGGCTGGAAGAATTCGACTGAACACGGTTAATAACACAGGATAAGACTGTCAGATTTGTCAAGAGGCGAAAAGTTCAACCGTTGATTAAAACTCTTTCAGAACATGTTTAGACTTGAAGTTGAACTCTTTGATTCAATCTAAAGAACATTAAATGGTTTCAACACATCAACACACAACGTCACACTATTACACGTCCTCAGCTGGTATTGAAACACCACACGGATGTTGACCCCATTCGAAAGGTTAAGAATAATTCAGATGTTACTTCTTCCCCGGACCAAACCCCATCGCTCCTTCAGCCCCCATCAGTCCAAATCCAGATGCGTCACATTTAGACTGACCACCACCTTCCACTCCTTCTCGCTCCCATCCTGGAACCCCTGTCCCGGATAAGAAGGCGTCCGTTATGTTCATGGCGTTGAGAGCTGGTGACTGGTGCATGATGGGGGTTGTAGGAAAAGCAGAAAGGCAGAGAGGCATGTCCACGAGAACGAGGCAGCGACATCACATGATTTCACAGCAGGAGTTCTGTTTCCGTGCCTGCAGGGTCACACAAACAAAACATGCTTAACATATCTCATACTGTCCCTTCCTCCATCTGAAACACGTTGTTCAGCTGCTGTCTCTTTAAAGAAACCAAGAGCTCAGTGCAGTCGACCGCCTGTGCTCACAGGGATTACTTTGGTTTTATCTCATTAGTACAGAATTTGGCATTTTGACTTTAATGTGAGCTTCACACATTAAAACATTAAACACACATGATAGAAATGAGGGTAGCATGACAAGTCCCCTTTGATCAGCCGCATCATCCATACTTACAGTCTTGTAAAAGGCTTTGGACTGGTTTCCCAGGTGTTCTGACTTGGACACAAGATCATCCAGTTTCTCTCCTCTCTCCAAAAGACTTTCCATGGTGTTGTGCTACAGACACAAAAGTTATTTGTTTAACAGAATATTGCTTAGCGCAGGCTAGGGAAATACTAAATATCTGAGGCGTAGAGAACAATAATTTGACTGATAACGTCACTGCTCTGACAGTAGACTAGACTTCAGACATTTCACCCAGTTCTACCAGTTTATGGAGGCACTTTACCAATATGATCTTTGTCTCGTCCAGTTCTGCCTGCACTTTGGTCATTGCATCTGCTTCCCTGGGGTTCTGAAGAACAACAGAAACAACAAGCTGTCAGTTCCACTGCTTTTGAAATGATGTACTACATGTGGATCATTTGTGGAGCTCTGTGATCGGCATGATAACTGATAATCATCTTCCAGCCTTAAAATGACTTCAGAGCACGTTTCATCATTTATGCTCATTAATCAGTAGCAATAAGCACAATTAAAAACTGAAAGTACACAAGTGAATCCGATAGTTTATCACTATATGTAGACCATGATAACACTATCAGGGTTTTCCATGTCAACAGATTACATACCTGGTATTTAGAAAGGTGAATATCCAGGGCTTTGTAGTTAATGGTTTCAGGATTACCAGAGGGCCAATCTATACTGTCCACCTGCCTGGAGAACTCCTCTAATACCTAAAAGAAACCCAAAACAGAATAATGAAGTTATGAAGTATATATATATAACACTATAAAGTAGTGCCACTTTTACTGTGGTAATACAAATTATAGGATACATTATGGCTGAATACATACATATATAGGCCGCATCATTGCAGCGCGACAATGAATATCAATGGGTCTTCCATGGATATATAATAATTCTATTTTAGAATCTATTTTATTCTATTTCAGGAGAGCTTAAAGCCCTGCGTGCTTATTTCCACATGTTGCACCCACCTTGTCTAGCAATGTGAAACAGACTCTCTGGGGGTATTCAGTGTCTGCTATGACCACAGCGCCCAGGTTGTCATTTCTCACATACACATGGCACAGATACTCTGTAAGGATAAGACATTACGTATGAACAAAGGAGATGTGGAGTGAACATGTTGTGAAAGTACAAGTCAGCTGTCACCAAGTGGGTGACTTACATTGTGCATTCATGTGTTGCAGAGTTAAAACTCAGATTCCTAGCTGGTATATTTTTTTCCTGACTTTGTGAAATTAAAGATCAGTACACCATTCTACCACCTCAGTCCTAAATATATATTAATTTGTTTCAAGATTTCTGTTAACTGTATGTATTTTCACTGCATGGGGAAGGAAATGGGTATTGACATGGAACGTCTCCTCAGTATTAGGTAAGTGTAGCACAACACTGAAGAGACTTATGAAATAAAACATAAAAAGACCAGTTTTTCCAGGCATTATTAAATTGTAAATATTCTTTGTAATGTCACATAAAGTAACAAATATCAAAGAGATACTTATGAGTTAAAACTTAAACATTTGAAATACTCAGACTTGGGTGCACCATCCTTTCGTACCTTGTTCTTTGACAGAGGCACGACTTCCAACAGTTGTCCGTTCAACAATCAAGGCACTGGTGAAGGTCATGAACTCCTGGATACTGAACAAGCCAGGACAACATTAAATTTTTTTATGGGAAAACATCTGCTTGAATGAAATTTGACGCTTGTAATGTGCGATAAACTGAACGTGGTATAGCACAGAATGCATCTGTTGCTGTTAGTGAGGTGTGATTGTGTTCAGTCGGACCCACCTGGAGCGCTGAAAGAAGCTGAAGGAGGAGAGGTCGTAGGCCGATTTGAGGAGGTTGCTTTTGGTCGTTCCTTTATAAAGGATGCTGAGGCTGTAGAGCTTCATGCTGCTGCTGGATCAGCTCTGCTCAGTCAGTCTCAGCACACACAAACAACCAGTGTGATCTAATCTGGAGGGAAACATAAGCAGGAATCACATGAGAGCATTATCGGGTGTACAGCCGAGTCGGCTAGCTTGCTAACAACAACGCAGCGTAAAAAAAACTTTTGTACAACTGCCTGTTAGCTTCCAAGTGAAAGTAGCCGCCTTGTTAGAAGTTGACAAGCTAACTAGCTAGTTTGTATTCGGTTGATTAGTTGGTTTTATTGTATTTGTCGATGGAAATCTGTCAGTAAGTAGTACAGTCTAACTCATGAGTGATGATAAAGTGGATGCGTTTAAAACTAATTATTCTCAAAAGATACCGTAAGCAAGAGTGTTAGCAGTAGATGCTATCGGGTCTTTCGGGAGGCCTCGGCTTACTCACCTAACAACCAGCAGCAAATCGTTTGATTGCAGCTAAACCAACCAAATAAACGTTATATTCCAAAATAGAAGAAAAGCCTTCAGACTGTATCTCGGAGGTCAAAGTCAGGTACTAATCGCAATGTAGCACTAAGCAAGCTGCAGTTCGGTGACCAATCCCCACCACGTCACGATCCTGTGAGGTCCAGCGGGATATTGGAGCCGGTGGGAACAAACACGTAGCTAATTTTAGTTCCGCCGGCATATGAATGAAGAACCCTTACAGATGTTTCTTTCTCTCGATCAGTATAACATTTGTCATTTTTAATTACTAACTAGCTTTCAAGAGATCGAACATCGTAAATGAAGACAGACTTGTCCACCCTCTCTACCTGGAGATTGTCATACAGGCTTTAACAGAATTCAGATACATTATCTGTATATTGTCTATTACTGGATATGGTCGTGCTCCATAGTCAAACATAACTTTCCTCCTTTGGCATGATATAATTAGTAGTTACTCAGAACCTGCAATGGTGAGGACAGATAATACATTCCTAATAGGCTAATTAAATTATAATAGGATTCTTTATTATTATCATTATCATTGGAATGAATCGAGGTTGTAGTATATTATTATTATTTTATTTGTATTATTATTATTATTATTATTATTATTATTATTATTATTATTATTATTATTATTATTATTATTATTATTATTATTATAATTGTTACTAAAATGATGGGACCTTTGTGAGTTGCTCTGCGGGTCTATCGACTGTTCTTTCAGCCAAAGACATGGCACCCTCAATTGATGTTTTCTTTGATAATCTTGCTCCATTTAACAATTCACTCCTGCCACTTAACTCGGTGGTAAGTGTTTTCCACGAAGAAGTGTGTGTGTAATACATTTCCAAGGCAACACACTGAAATCGTTTTGGCATGGAAACCGATACGCATTTGACTGCGTCTGTTCACCGGCTGGCTTGAACAAAGGAAAATAATTTTTCTTTTCCTTGAACTACTCCTTGGTTGCGTTTAGATATTTAAGTACCTTTGTCATTAAGAAGACCAGCTACTCACCGGAAGTTTGCTTTATATTTTCCTTAATTTCATTTTTACCCCCCAAACTTTCTGATTCACTGGAATTAAAGTTTGGATTGGAAAGTAAATATTCTAATATTTTGTCTCAATTTATTTAATTTTTTTTTTTTGGCTGATCATCGATTTGGACATCTAATGGACTTGGAGCTGCAGGAATGAAGATGACTCCTTAGTTGTTCGCGTGTCCGCGAGGAATGAACAAAATGAAGATAAATGCGTAAACATTTATGAAATGCGTGAGAAGAATGAAGATACTGTAAATCCATCGGTTATTCGTAGCACTTAAATCTGCACCACTTTCCTAAAGAGATTTTATTTCCTCTTTACTACATACAGGCCTCGGAAACACTCATGACACGTGAAAAGGTTTAAGACTTGCTGCCGAACATGATGTAGTTGAAATGCAAGTAGAATATCCACTTCGATGGGCAACATCCCATTAAAGGAAAACATTTTCTTTATACTTTATGCACGGACGAGTTCAAACGCCTTTAACAGCAGAGAGTCAGGAATCTGAAAAGGACGAGAGACCTTCCACACAGAGCTCCGATGATCAGCAGGACGTTTGTGATGTGAATCCTCGTCGTCATACGATGGATAAGGTAAAGAAAAACATCTGTTTCTGTTTCTCCCTGATGATATATCTCACATTGCTTCCACTTTTCCTGAAATGTTGATTTCCTTTTAGTCTGAGTGTCACAGAAACTAAACAAAATGTTAAGATCAGATAAAAAAAATCTATCTATCTATCTATCTATCTATCTATCTATCTATCTATCTATCTATCTATCTATCTATCTATCTATCTATCTATCTATCTATCTATCTATCTATCTATCTATGAGCACCACTAATAAGTTCAGTAAGTATCACCAGTGAGCATCTATTAATCTCTGTTTTAATTGATGTAACTAATGTGTGAAATGAAAGTTGTCCATCTTCTTTCCTGATCCTGGTTACCTCCACCAATAATATGATTATCAGTGCCGTTTGCTTGTGTGTCAGCAGGATTACGAAAAAAAACGTCCAGGCTGGTTTTCATAAGACTTGGTGGAGGTTTGCGACACGGGTCAAGGAAGAGCCCATTATATTTTGGGGCCGATCTGTTGAACAAAAATAATAAGTTCCTGTTTTGACCTGGAACATGGAGGTCTGCTCTCTCTAAGTGCACTTATTCATGTGCAACAGTGATCAAGTTGTGACACATAATCCTTAATATATGATGTAATATACAGTATTCCTGAAGACCTTCACGTTATCTGTAACCAAATAACATGATGCCTCGGGCATTGTTTGCTTTGTGAGTGACAGCTGGTTGACCGGAGACACATCAGAAAGGTTTTTGCGCAAACAGCCCAGAAGGTTAAATTAACCGGATAATCAGCTATTGACAAGCACTTGGCACAGATTCAACTCCTGTCGCAAATGGACTGAATAAAAACATTCCTCAGTTATTCTGTGATCTTAGAAATGTCTTCTCAAGTCCGTATTCTAGTCATTTGTTAGTTTGATTCAGCCGACAGTAAATACTGGGCGAAGTCAAAGCAGCTAAGTTTACGACTTGATGAACACATTTTAACTACAAATCACTCATAATTCTGCAGAATCTCGTCCACACCTCTGACCAACCATAAATTATGTTCTATTGTAGCAGGGTGCCTAAAGTACTAAATATATCATGTTTAACTTTGTGGTGAGACAATAATAGTTATGAAAATAAAACATGCTATCTTTTATTTTACTCAATAAAATTGCACATAACTTAATGATCTAAGATATTCTCAGTGCTGCAAAGAGTATGGAAGAACTTCCTTTACCACCAAACTTTAAGGTTACTTAAGGGGACAGTTAACGAGGAAAACAACATTTAATAAAGAAACGCTCATACACACAACGTGCCATAAGCAGATTTGGACCCTATCATGCAAATGTGTGTGTCTTTAGGTCAGTGTCACAATCTATTTTGGTAGAAATGAGGGAGAGGGTCACAGTTCCCTCTGAGTCACTGAGCTAAGAAAAGCTCTGACCTCTGATCAGGTAAACCTCTGGCGTTGATAAGCACACGAGGCCTTCACCTGCAGGGCACTGTTGTTGGTTCTGGAGGTCATTGGTGCCTCGCTGCTGCTAATTTTAGACGTGTTTCTAATTTTACGAAGACAATGTGACGTTCTGTCATTGTGCAACCATGCAACATGCACGTCCGATAATGTCAAGGATGATGTTCAAATTTGTTTGATGCCTCTGTCCGATCTATGTGAAAGGTTGCACCTTGCCATATGAAAGATGAGAATCAATTACCAAACTTATCTGCAGATTTGATATAAAAGAGTATTAACTTAATGAAATGGGTCAACAGCTTTTCACAAGTTTAGGTGAAACTTTCATTTTAAGTGTGTTGAGTGTGTATTTTTTTTTTTAATTCAACTATTAGTCAGTCCTCTTTTTAAGAGTCTTATCACTGAGTTTGGCAGCAAAGACGGAGAAACAGTCTGACAAATCATTCAAAACATCATGTTGATATTTAAAATCTATTGTGATGTGTTCAAGTGTCTCACTTGTTGAAAAAGTCAGCGTCTGCTTCAGCTCTAAATAATGTTACTCTAAATAATTTTGTTTTTTTCATTATGGGAATTAAAGTAATTTGTATGTTTACTCATGCTTAGAGCCTCTTGCAGCGATAAGTCGTAGATAAAGTGAACCCTAATTAAACCGAACCAGCTTAAAACTAATTATTAACTTCCCAAAATTAGGTCAGTCGATTTTGGGACTGTCTTTGATGATGGGATGATGTAGGTGGTTGGTGAGACCGGCCCCCTTCACCTCAGCATAAAGCCAGCTGAGGGTCTCATTCAGTGGCACTCACACCTGACTGGCTCTGCACACACACTCACTACACACCTGGAAACACACACATTTACCCTTCAAGATGCCATGTGTCAGCTCGTGTCTTGATCAGATGGTGAAGATGCCTTTTAGTTACAGCTGTGTGGTTGATAAAATCCTCGTGGTAAGATTCCCTCTTCTGTCTCTAGCTAGGAAAAAAGACTGTATATGTTCATTTAACTTGTTTTTCTGTATTGTATTTAATCCTGAACTGATTGCTTGTAGTTACAAGTACTTCGCTGTACTTGATGTTTGTCCTGTACTTTATTGAAAACATACACTCATCGACGTCTTCATGAGGTCGTACGGTCTAATATGATCCAACACAACATCTATGCCGTATTTCCAAAGATAATAATGTTCAATTTGATTGAGTTTGTAATGGAGGTTCTTGTTTGCAGTTACATTGAACCGGGCTACATTGTATTGAGAGGCGTTCCTAATATTTTGGCCTCCTGAAGAAACAGCTTTCAATTCAATGCAATCCAATAAACCAGCAGGTTTACAGGTGTACCTAATGTAGTGGCCACAGTGTATTTGAGTCCTGTCCACACATCGCTGTTGTTATGAATGTAAGTAACTGCCTTGCATGCTGATGTCTTCTCTTCTTCCTCTGCAGGTAGAGCAGATCCTAACGGAGTTCAGGCTGAACAAGGAAGATCTAAAAGAGGTCATGAAGAGGATGCAGCGAGAGATGGACAGAGGACTGCGTTTAGAGACGCACGAAGAGGCCAGCGTCAAAATGCTTCCGACGTACGTCTGCTCCACCCCCGAGGGATCAGGTAGTCTTTCTCGTGAAAATAGAATGTTTCTATAAAATCCTGCTCATGTGACCGGAATCGACTGTCTTTATCCGAGGCGGTGAAATACATGTATTCAGATGTAGTGTGTGTCGTGACAGAGGTGGGAGATTTCTTGGCTCTGGACCTGGGGGGCACAAACTTCCGCGTGATGCTGGTGAAGGTGGGTGCAGACGAGGAGAGGAGGTGGAAAGTGGAGACCAAGAACCAGATGTACTCCATCCCTGAAGATGCCATGACTGGGACGGCTGAAATGGTTGGTGATCTGGTGTTTACATAGTAATTCTGTGTCAGTATCAATACTTGGGGGATTTTCATCATGTTTTTTGGTTGTTGTCCACAGCAAAAACTGATGTTTGATGACTTTTTAAAACAATCTAGTGGTTGAAAAAATGTCAAGCCTGCTCCTGAATTACACAGGCTTTCTTAAAATGTATTTTTTTCTATGGAATTTGGCCTTTTCTCCACAAGCACCCTCTGAATTAAAGGACTAGTCTGTAGGATTCAGGGGCATCTAGTGATGATGTTGCAGACTGCAACAACCCCTCCCCTCACTCTGCCTCTTCCAATGTTGTTCTGGGTTACTGTCGAAACATGGCAGTGTAACATGGTGAGCTCCATGGAAGAGAGCTCCCTATGTTGAGTTAATCCAAGGTTATACATTACTATGAATATAATTTACTGACCTGAGATGACCCTAAATCCTTCACACTGGCCCTTTAAATTCCAAGTTGTGCATTGTTTTTTCTCT
>CAAKHC010018774.1:0-27625 GCA_901007825.1 Macroramphosus scolopax
AATCCACAACAGTTTTAACTGAGTGGCAAATCAAGGACCTGTTGAATTCTGTCTACCTATTAATCATTGGGTCATTATTCCTCATTAAAATAGCTGTGAATCAACATAAGCCTTCTCTACATGAGAGATGCACCACTTCTTTGGTAATAATTTACTGATGTATATTTTTAATATACTCAAAATATCCCCTCCAAGGATTTTGATTTAAAAAACAGTATGACAGGCATCGCACAACTGTCCAAGAATAATAATCATAACTAAACTTAACGTACTGCTAATCAGTCAACCATCAAAAGCCAATGTTGTCTATCACAACTATGTTGTCTGTCAAAGTTACTTAGCAATACAGTCACTCAGCGACCAACGAGTGTGTACACAGGTTTATTCAACTTTATAGATAATTGTAATAAATTCAAAATGGGGAAAAAGTAAAATATTTCAGAATGGGCGAAATCAATTTAAACATGGATTTTGGTTTTGTTTTTACATGGGGGGTGGGGTGGTTCTGCTTCCCTCTAATGTTGACTCCATGGCCAAGGCCATGCTTAAATTAATGTATCAGCAATTCATCAAACAGACTTTCAGTCCTGCAGATCAGTCCTGGCTTATTCAACTCTACATGTGTGTTTGACCCTCCACGGTTCAATCACCCTGTCTGGTTTGGGAGCTTCTGCTCGGCTCCAGGTGGAATCAGATGACCACCGGTGAGACACAATAGCAACACACCCAGTTTCTACCCGCCCAGTCGCTGCCAGACGGCGCAGCTCGCAACAACCGGCGGCGGCGACGCAACAAGGAAATGAGCAGCTCTTCATCATGCTGACGATACTTTTGGATTCTCTTTCGCAAGCGCGTGTTTACCTCCAGCTGATATTTGTGCGCTAACTCGGATCAAACGCACGAATACTCGTCGCCATGGGGGGACGACGCAGGGGCGCACCTGGATATGACGAGGACTTCTCCTTCGTCAGTCCTGTCGTCAAGTATCTACTCTTCATATTTAATTTCATATTTTGGGTGAGTTTCGTTTTATCCTATTTAACATTCTGTGCTTTTTTACACTCTAAATAAATAAAAAAAACTAACAGGACAACATCATTAACTCTTGGCCTTGCTTTAAATAAGGGAATGAAACACCTTTGATTTGTTCCCACACGTTATTCATTTGTTATAATATTGTCTGAGTCCACCAATGTCCCCTGAGGGGCTCCGTACAAGTCAGATACTGTGATTCCTACTTTATGTTTATTCTGAAAGTGTGGGAGACTTAAAAGTGCACGCTGCTCTGTTTGTCTTGGTGTTGAGCCAAAAGTTAAACAGTGTCCAGAAAAGAGGTCAGAGATGGCTCACAAACACACCAGGTGCTGCTTAGTCACTGGACGGTGACAGAGTGCTATTCTTGCTTTGCAAATCTGCTTCATCCAACTGTTGTCTTCTCAACACTGCATCATATCTTTCCAGGCACTTTACACGACTTTTCAGCCGCTTCCCTTCATGACGTATCCAGTTGCGAAGGAGCACAGAGTTTCATTGATTCACATGCTGATGGGACCACGCAGATTTGTTATAAGCCGTTAATAACTGCGCGATGGAAGTTCAAAGTTAGGAATTCTATTGTGAGTAAAGCTCAGTTTGCAGGATTTAAACAAAGCAAAGTCCACATTGTTGGGTTTGCTCAGTGTCAGGTGCTCTTGAAATGCAGCATAAGGAGATTTCTCTACTGAGAGCTGATTTGTAGTTACAGATTAAAGGGCATTTCGTAGTTTGCAGCTCAGCAGAAAAGCCCAGAGAGGGAACTAAATAAACAGCGAGGTATCGAGTGGGAAGACAAACAGACAGGAAGCGTCAGGTGTGTTTCTCTTCCTGTTTAGTGTCTTTATTTCTTCATCCTTTGCTTCCATATACTATCTTTAAAACCAACCTGCGTTAGATCCTCTCAAGGTGTGAGCATGACTTGCAGCCGTGTACAAACAGGACAAGGCTGTGCAAAAACTTGAAGCTCTTCATCTTGGAATGTGTTGTTGTCATTTCTGATGCCTCGGGGCCACAATGGGCTTTGTGTAGTAGTTCAAAGATCCGGATGAACGTCTCTCGTCTAGTCTAGATTGATTATAATTCTTCAGATGTCATGGAGGCTTGTTGTTAAGGAAACTAATTGTCTGATGACTGATTAACCGAGCAAGTAAATCAGTTTGGTAACCATGGCGATCCGTCTCAATCCATGCAAGGTTTTCCTCTGCATCGATGATATATAGAATAAAGCCTCTATAATGCTCCCTCAGTTGAAACATGAGTCATGTTGGCTACGTGTTTCTTCCTCAGGAGAATATTAGCAATAATAAGCAAAGTGTCTCCATACTAATGTATTAAAGATTAGTTAGTTGTTTGATAGAAGGGGAAAGACTGTACCGAATCTGCAGATCCTCCAGGTATCACCCTTATTGCTTCAGGTGTTCTGTCTTGTTTATTCACACACAAAAAGGGGTCAGTGAATCTGGCGTTGACCTCCCAGTGTCTGTGGTAACTGGATCCATTTCATTCAGAGTGGGACGAGTCTTTATAGGGGCTCTTTATCATTCTATCGAGACTGAGAGAGGTTACGGACTGAAAGGATCTTTATTTTTTTAGGAGATAGGAACTGATCGCTGCCTGGTCCATTTAGCAAACTGGAATCAGAGAAGGTCCTCATCTGCAACATCGAGCCTGGACTCTCTGAGACTTCCCTTCTGTCAGATTTGCTTTCAATTACTTACCAGAGCCGCGTTCGTGACTCACACTCAATCCCTCACGCACACTTCTTCTTCCTTTGACTCATGAGTAAGTTTCTGGTGAGCGCTGCCACTCCCCGGACAAGTCCTGGCGTGTTCTTCACACCTGTCATCCCCCCATTTCTATTTTAAAAATGCACATATTCTAAATGATCTCCTCTCCCCTCTCTGCTGTGTCCAGATAATCTCTCTGGTGATGGTGGCCATCGGAGTGTACGCCCGCATGATGAAACATGCAGGTAAATGATCCCACACTGATAGAACACACGAGGCTTCCTGTTGCAGATTCCCAGCAGCGTAGACACATGAGTGTGATGTCGCTGTGTCATGCAACTGACAGAAAAACATGCAAGCATTGATAAAAGGAATTAAGGGAAGGTTTTTTTCCTGACTCGTCCTTTCGTCTTCACCCTAGAGGCAGCTCTGGCTTGTCTGGCAGTGGACCCCGCTATCATGCTGATGGTCGTGGGGGTCCTCATGTTCATCATCACCTTCTGCGGCTGTGTGGGCTCCTTGCGAGAGAACATCTGCCTGCTGCAGATAGTACGTATTCAACCTCCATGCTTTGAGTTCCCTTAAAAGCTGATTGGAGGAACTTTGGTTGGACGAATGTGTCACATTTTCTTAATATTGTACAATAAAGTTTGTGCAGCGTAACGGCACAGATCACATGAAGAAACAGAATCATGCTTTAACTAGTTCAACCAAAACGTTACCTTACTTGTCTGTATCTTTCAGTTCTGCATCTGTCTGACCATCATCTTCCTGCTCCAGCTTACTGCCGGTATTCTGGGATTCATCTTCTCAGACAAGGTAGTGACATATTTTTGAATATGTCTATGTTATACATGAAATCTATTCATCTATAAGACTGAACAATACTATAGATTCACCAAAAAACGTTGATGAAAGTTCGGATGGACTGTTTGATTGTGAGGAACAGAGAAAGAACGCCCTCTGCTGGACATTCAGTGTAAACACGCCTGATGTACACTTCAATAATAAGACCTTTACTCACAGGATGTGATTGTTTAAGTCATGAAGACGAGTTAGCTAACTGGTGTTATTTTAAAGGAGCACGTTGTTTTATATTCCAATGATGTTAAAAAAATTATATTTCTGTCTTTTTGCTCCTAAACTACTTTTCAACCTGCTTTGCCAGGCCCGCAATAAAGTGACTGAGATCATCAATAATGCCATAGTCCACTACAGAGACGACATCGATCTGCAAAACCTTATTGATTTTGGTCAAAAGGAGGTGAGGATGGAGTCCAAACATTGGGTTTCAGGTTGTGAATGGATCATCATTCTATCAGCCTAAATATTAAACCAATAATATTCACAATTCTTAAAACTTCTATCTCCTCTTCCATCTCCTGATGCCTTCTGTCACCCAGTTCGGCTGCTGTGGTGCTGTGACGTACACCGACTGGTCCCAGAACATGTACTTCAACTGCACCAAGGACAATCCCAGCAGAGAACGCTGCTCTGTTCCCTTCTCCTGTTGCATCATAACCAAAGAAAAGGTCTTTTTTAATTATACATATATATATATGATCTGCTGTGTTATGTTTTTTATTTCTTTACACTGTATTCATATTTGTCTCCCTGTCTGTGTCTTTGTGTGCAGCTCTTGGTTATCAACACCATGTGCGGACAGGGTCTGCAGGAAGTCGAGTACATTCAAGCCGGAAACCACATTCACACCAACGGCTGCATAGACAAATTGGTTAATTGGATTCACAGTAACCTGTTTATACTGGGGGGCGTCGCACTGGGCCTGGCCATACCACAGGTATACACACCAGTGTACACACCAACACACACATAAAGCATGTTGTGTTCAGACCTCTTGAGACTAAACATTGCAGACGGCCGATAATGATCCCTCTTGCTTATCTTCCGCAGCTCGTCGGGATCCTCCTGTCTCAGATTTTGATCAACCAGATCAAAGACCAGGTCGAGCTCCAGACCTACAACTTCAAGCACCAGTCCGACCCGTGGAGCTGACCGAGGTCAAGTCATTAGATTATGAAACAGAGCTGAAAGGATCTGTAGTAGGATCTGTGTGGGACTCATGTCGCCACCTCCTGAGCCCACGCTTGTGGCCTAAAGGTGAGAGCAGTGAGCTCCTTGCCACCGCTGAGGTGCCCTTCAACCAGGACGTGGCTCTTCTGAGCAGCTTCCAGCTGTGAATGTGATCCAGTTGTTCCTGTATGAGAGTGAATAAATGTTAAAACGTTACGAACAACTAACCAGATGCCGATGTTGGCGTTTAATAAGTAAATGCAATCAGTTTGTCTTTTTTCTTTGAGTATATCAAAAAGGGAGTTGGAGTTAATGCATGTCTATTTGTGTGTGTGTGTGTGTCTTACTATCTTTGTGAGGACAGTTTAGTCTGAAACATTAGCCTAACCTACATGTTTATGTATGTTTCAATGCATGTTTGAAAGGGAATTTTCATTGTTTTTAAAAATAAGAATGTGTGTATGTCGACATGTTACCTCTCGGCCCCGAAGTCCTCGCGGCCGTGTTACAAACCTTTAAATTACAGCTTGATAGATGTTTTTTTTTTGCACGTAATGATTTTAAAACGTTTTTAAACTAACCCGATGACATGTCTGCTTAGTGGTCCTGCCTCGACCTCACATCATGTCACTTCCTCCCCACATTGTCCTGCATGATTGCAGGGCTGCAGGGTTTTTCTGGGTTGTGCGTCTTCATGTGCTGCCATCGCAAACACACAGCGTGCCAAACCACACAAGGCCTACGTACGCCGGCCCTGTTGCATCCTTTGAGTCAGGTGCTCCCCTTCTGTTGTCTCATTGTTCTTGTGTAAGAAAACTAAAGTTGTGTGAGTCATTTATATTCTAATGACGATAAGTTTTGTATTGATAAAATGTGCTGAAAGCTGTGCCTATGAAATACATGCAGTACTGTACATGCATGTGCTGAATAAAAGATTTTCAGATGATCTTTCTGCTTCTTTCAATTTAAAAGTGTCACTGTCCCTGATGATAGCAAGTCAAAACCAACACAACTCTTTCTCTCGCCGGCCAATTAAAAACCTGCGTCGTGAGACAATCTCAGCCTGAAACCTGACGCCTGCAATCTTCGGGAGGCTGCAACAGTCCTGCGTGTGTAGCCGCCGTTGACGCACGTCCGCAATCTAAACATGACATTTCTGTGTTAGTTTTAAAAAAGCTGCGGTGACTCTGCCAGTCCTGGGAGAACATTCGGGATGGTGGCGCTTCACGAGGTGTGATGTTGTAATTTAGCAGAAGCACCATGAAGCAGTTGCAACCTCAGTTTGTGGCTCTGTAGACGTCCTTCTTCATAATGTGTGTGTTTTGGTGCGTGTGTGTAAGAGAAAGAGAGAGAGAGAGAGAGTTGGCGTGGGCTCCGGGACTTAGTGTGTGGTCCTTTGCCTCTCACTCAGGCAGCCATGTTGCCGGGGGTTTTAAGGAGGCCCAGACACACACACACACACACACACACACACACACACACACACACACACACACACACACACACACACACGCAGGAGAGGAGGGGGCTGAGTTAACCCACTTTTTTTGCTCTCAGCACACCAGAGGAGAAACAAAGCATCTGCAGCCATGCAAATAACACAAGTGCACTGTCCAATTAAAGCCGTATAACAACAGCGTCACGTGGCGTTCATTTACCGGAGGAAAATAAAACACCTCCGATACGTGTTGAACTGCATTTAGGAGTTTGTTTTTCTACGCATATTTAATATTTCAGTCCTGATGCCGTCGTGAACCGGAGCAGAGGAAGATCAGGCCGTAATGAGCCTCCCAAAGGAAGCAGATTTAAGTTTCTGACTATAAATCTCTGCTTCCTCTTGCACACAATTACTCAGTTTATCTAAACTTCTATGGAATTCTGTGGTCATACATGAGATACAATATCAGAGGGGTCATAATAAGACACCACTACTGTAAACAACAAGTGTTTATACATGCAGAAAAGCAAATTACATTAGTTTCACAGAACCCTCTATAAATACTTTATATCTATATATCTGTATATATATATTATGGTATACATCAAATACTGTTGTGTAGGATGTGTGTATATTACATCAGTACTTCTGACTGTGTATATTATATTATTGAGCACACATATAGCTTAGACATTCATTTATACAGTCTAACTCATCCCGTATATTATAGTGTTTCACTTCTTTTATATATGTATATATATATATATATATATATACATAGATATATATACTCTCTCTCTATATATAAGCTCTGAATGGTCATTTTCTATCATAACATGCGTTCATATTTGAGCAGCTACCTCAGTATTTATACAAACTAATCACACTAATACCTGCCAACACATATTATCTTAACCTTCGACGCCCATAACTGAATGCTGGTACACATATAATACTAATACAGGTATGGGTAGTAATAGTATATGTTTTCCCAGGAGCAGTTTGTATGTCATGATGTACTTGTAAGTGTTTTATAAAGTTAACAAGTCAGTAGCTCCTATATAATGTTTGGGAGGGCTGTGGAATCCACAATAGGATCCAGTCATTCAAATATTTGATGCACAAACTCTTCTCCACCTCTCAGATGCTGCTGTGTTGTTTGGGGAGATGAAACTTTTTGAGAAGACCTGCCATAAGGCACATTTTTTCACTCGCAGAGGGGGGATGGGAGGGGAGGTTTTGTTGCCCTGGCTCTCCCCCACCATGTGCATACCAGAGACCAAAAAAAAACCAAAAAACATCCAGATCTGCAATCGGAGAAACAGAACCGAGTCTCTGAAACAGAAACTTCACCAGGCCGGAAGAAAAAAAAAAGTTCTTTGGATTTGCAGAGAAACACACAATAATGTATCATCTTCTTTATTTTCTCCGCAGCCCAAAAAGGGGGGACATGGAGAAGTGGGTGGCGCATCTGAGCTGAGATCCTATTACAGACATCCAGACTTTTTCATGGCAAGAATTTTAGAAGTGGGGGAGGGCGAATCTGCAACTTTCTCCAACTGATGTCTTTTTCCAAACCCGGTCTGAAATCAGCTCGGAAGAACCTCCGATATCGTTTTTTAACCGATGGTGTTTTTATTTGATGGTATTTTAAGGTGGCTGAGGTTTAAATAATGATGGAATTCAGGGGGATCCAGCAGGAAAAAGGACGACACGAAAAGCGCAGAACAGAAAAGTTTGGGAGGAGAAAACTTTGAGGCGCATCGCAGCTTTTCTTCAGCATGCCGCGTTTGGAAACTTATTCGGACTCTAATGAAGAAACTCAATGTCTGAGTGGAAAACAGTATCTTTAAAACACTTGGATAGGAAGTTTTCTCTTTTTTGGACACAGTTGAACCTCACTCCCAAGATGTCTTCCCAGGGTCGGAGCCCCTTTGTTGGAGTTTGGATGCTCTGCGTCTGGGCTGCCTGGATCTCCGGCTCCGCCGCGGTGTTGTCCCCGAACGGGACCATATTCGAGGATAACTGCAAGAAAACGACGACTTGCGAGGCGCTGAAGTACAACACATGTCTCGGGTCTCCGTTACCGTACACACACACATCCCTGGTCCTGGCGGAGGACTCCAGCACCCAGGAGGAGGCTTACGAGAAGTTGACCATGTGGTCCGGTGAGAATTAACTGCTGCAGGAATTAAACAATCAAAGAGGCACTTTTATGTAATAAAGCCTTTAGGAAGAAGAGAGATATTTATCTTGTAGTAAGAAGGAAAATCCCTAAAATCCACGTTGTTATAGTGTTTTGTAGAATGAAGCTGCCATCAAATAACTACAATGTAAATATCAACAGGGGCGTAACTATACAAAATATTAGAGGGGCACATCAACCCCCCCCCCCTTATATATATATTTTTTTTTTCTAAATAAGCTTTCATATAATGTGCTAGGCTATGAGATGCAACCACAAAACGCTGCCTGAAATAATAATTAGCAAACACAATAATAATCATAGCTAACGTTAATGTATCGCTAATCAATCAACAACCGATAATGTTAGCTATCACAGCTAGGCTACATGGGAAGTTATTTAGTCATACAACTTGTTGATGTTAGTGAAGAAACCACACTATTAAATGCTAAAAAATAAACAATAACTACAAATTAATTAAAGACCTTTCCGGGTGTTTCTGATTTTTTTAAATGTTTTTGTTTTACTTCTGGAAGAAAGTTATGGCGTTGAACATTAACATTGACGACTTAGAGGCCTTACATGCTTTAAATTTGTAAATCAATAGTGATAAAATTTGATAAAACAACCAGAATGTCTTCTTAGTCATTCAATTGACCTTTACGGCAAACATTAATGCAAATTAGTGGGCAGAAGTAGGACGAGAGTCTCAGGAAATGAGGGGTTAATTTCCATTAAAGGCAATAAGAGGAATCACTCATAGGTGTTAGCGAGCAAACAATGGAGGACTCTCACAGATGAGAGGTTCTTAGATATTCAGCAAGAGGCCTTTCACATCCATAAGGACTCACTAATGAGCTGTCAGAGCCCTCACAGAGGTCACGGACTTCCAAATTGTCACTGAGAGACGGGACTCGTCATGTTTCTGATCACGCAAACGCTGAAGGATAGAAAGACTGGAAAACAGTTTAGTTTTTATGATGAAGATTACTTTGTCTTCATGTCTAAAATAACAAGAAAAACAAAATGAACAAATAAAAGCATCGACCAAATTGTTATTTTAAAGATCCTTTAAGGAGGAAGACTCTTCTTCAGTGACCTAACAGACCAATAAAGGACGTAAAGCAGGATTCTTTAAATTGGGACATTCCTGTATTGTGTTTTTGATATTGTGTGATCAACATCCTCATCAAGTCTGTAAAGTTACCGGTGCTACTCAGATGATACAGATGATATTTTTTATTTTAAAGATGTAATGTGTTTACCTCCCAGGTTTGCGGAACGCTCCTCGCTGTTGGTTGGTCATCCAGCCTTTGCTGTGTGCCGTCTACATGCCAAAATGTGAGAACGGTCGAGTTGAGCTGCCCAGCCAGAGTCTTTGTCTGGCCACTCGTCAGCCGTGCAGCATCGTGGACCGGGAAAGAGGCTGGCCCAGCTTCCTCAAATGTGAACATTTCCCCATGGGCTGCTCGGTATGTGACAGCACGCCTTATAAATAATTTACTACTCAAAACTGAACCCTGCCTGTTTGTTACCCTGACTGAGCTAAGAATGAATTACAAGCTCCTCGTGCGACGTTTGTGTGCAGAACGAGGTGCAGAAGCTGAAGTTCAACATATCGGGCCAGTGCGAAGCCCCCTTGGTGAAGACGGACATTCAGTCGAGTTGGTACAAGGATGTGGAGGGCTGCGGCATCCAATGTGACAACCCTCTGTTCACTGAGGAGGAGCACAATGATATGCACGCCTACATCGCTTACTTTGGCACCATCACCCTCCTCTGCACCTTCTTCACGCTGGTGAGTCCTGATAACGGCACCTATTAGTCCGGTTCTTCACTTTTTAGTGAGGTACACTAAAGACGACCCTTCGTATCTTTTTAATCCCCCTTATCCGATCTTGTCTCTTGTTTTAGGCCACATTTCTTGCAGACTGGAAGAATTCCAACCGATATCCGGCTGTTATTCTCTTCTACATCAACGCCTGTTTCTTCGTGGGCAGTATCGGCTGGCTGGCCCAGTTCCTGGATGGAGCACGCAAGGAGATTGTGTGCAAGAGTGACAACACCATGCGACTCGGGGAGCCCTCGTAAGTGAACATCCTCAAGCCGTCCGATTACATTTAGCACGGTTCTTTTTCAATTAACAGTTGTACCGTTTCACCCGCAGTTCATCAGAGACACTTTCGTGCGTCACCATCTTCATAATTGTCTACTACTCCCTGATGTCGGGCGTGATTTGGTTTGTCATGCTGACCTATGCCTGGCACACGTCCTTCAAAGCTCTGGGCACCACCCAGCAGCCTCTGTCTGGTCGGACCTCCTACTTCCACATGGTCACGTGGTCCATCCCCTTCGTCCTCACGGTGGCCATCCTGGCTATTGCACAGGTGGGTTGGGAGCCATTCGGGGTCTTAAAGATAAAGATATGTGATCATATAGTTGTCTCATTTCTTGAGTTTGTGTCGTACGGTGCTCCACAGGTGGATGGAGACTCTGTGAGTGGGATTTGTTTTGTGGGCTACAAAAACTACAAATACCGCGCTGGATTTGTCCTCGCACCCATCGGAGTGGTGCTCGTTGTTGGGGGCTATTTCCTCATTCGAGGTGAGTAACGTAACGGTTTACACTTGGCAGTCTTAGCTCTTGTATCCAAATACGTCTGGCTTTATGACAGAAGTCCCAATCAGTCTCATCAACACTGATCCAGTGATCCATTCCTGTTTTTTTTTTAGGCGTCATGACATTGTTTTCCATCAAAAGTAACCACCCAGGACTGTTGAGTGAGAAGGCCGCCAGCAAAATCAACGAGACCATGCTGAGACTCGGTACGTTCTATAATCTCTCCTTCACAACTTCACACCACACAGGGAACGTCGGAGAATGTGGGTCAGAACCCTGCTGGTTAAAGGTGGTATTGATAACATTCAGTAGTAGATGGTGTTTTTACGTTTAACTCAGCGTTAACAAACTTACACCTCCGAAATCCTTTAATCACTGATCCCTGCGATACAGATGTTGTTATAGAAACAGGAACCAAACATCAAACACAATTATTATCATATGATTTTTTCGGGGGGAAACAATACTTTTCTGTGTCAGCATGTCATCTGGTATCATGAGCTCATACATGTGCAGCCCATCTTGTACAGGATGAGCTTAATAATATCTCCAGGCGATGTTAAAGAAATAAACATCCAAACATTTGTCCTCCATCTCCTTGGTTATAATTTCTCTTTTGTATCATCCTGTCAGGAATATTTGGGTTCCTTGCTTTCGGGTTTGTTTTAATCACCTTTGGCTGCCACTTCTACGACTTCTTCAACCAGGCTGAATGGGAGAGGAGCTTCAGAGAATATGTGCTGTAAGTTGTAAAAAATGTTTTTATTTACCAGATTAACCATTTAATCTACCTCAATATAGCTTTACGGTGTGAGCGGCATGACACAGATTTTTTGATATTTTCAACAGGTGTGAAGCAAATGTAACAATCGCCTCTCAGACCAACAAGCCAATCCCAGAATGCACCATTAAGAACCGGCCCAATCTGATGGTGGAGAAAATCAACCTGTTCTCCATGTTTGGGACCGGGATCGCCATGAGCACCTGGGTCTGGACCAAAGCCACCATCCTGATCTGGAAACGCACCTGGTGCAAGTAAGCAATTATTAAATGTACATGCACGGTTGTTGGAAAGGCCCGAAAACATATTATAAAATAACTAGATAGGATCAGGGTGATGTTATGTGTTTTTATGAAACTTAAGATATTCAACTGCAGCCTTGGGTATAAGAACATCAAGATCAACATCAGCTCATCTCAAAACATATTTCTTTGCATTAAAATACTGTGAAAACAAGATCACAGTGTGGGAAAAATCTAAGCTCCCACACGTTGTAAATAAACATGCAACATTTAAATACTGGGGATTTACATTGAGATTATTTCAAAGTATTCAAATATAATTTAGCGTACGCAGTTGCATTTGCAGAGTTAATCCTCGGTTTTGTAACAATTCGGAGAAGGGAGCCGAGTGACTTGGATTTGGACTCATAGGATTTCCTGACAGCTTTGCAGCATTGAGTGTTGAGGAATTATTATTTTCAGTTGAGGTTTAAGATTGTCCAGCATGACGTAAGACGACAGAACATGAAGGACTTATTCCCAAGGTCACATGTCATGTCAGGTACTTAAAAAGCTGTGATCTTGTTCTGGAACTTGGTGGTCTTCCAGTAAGTCTGCTGAGGAATCGGGAGACCCCCTCCGAATTGTTTAGAGAAATAAACAATCATATGCATCACTCTAAGCCTCTCTGTCACATGTATTAACCACCCTTGTGTTCCCGTGTCAGGATCATCGGCCGTAGTGACAACGAACCGAAGAGGATCAAGAAGAGCAAGATGATTGCCAAGGCGTTTGCCATGAGGAAGGAGCTCCACAAGGACCCGGAGAAGGAGCTGTCCTTCAGCATGCACACAGTGTCTCATGACGGGCCAGTGGGTCAGTATTTAGGTTTAGCCATGGAAAATAAAACGTCACTTTATCTTAATTGTCCGAGTAAGTTAAAACGTAATTTTTATATACACAGAGAGAACTCCTCATTGACTTTTTTTCACTGTATTGTCCTGTGTTGAAAACGAGAAAATCATGTCAGGTGGTGGCACCTTGTGGTAGATTACTGGAACTGCAGGGAGTCCCACCTCTGTTTCACCCACATGTGAAAGGATGAGCGCACTTCAATGCAATGCACTCATGCAGGTGTTTATTTTCATATCTGACTTTTATGGCACGTAGCTGGTGCGGGATGAACAAATTGGTTTAGTTTTGTAATGTGGGTGCTGTCTTTTGTCATAATATATTTTTTAAAATCCTGGAATGGATGGTGAGGTAATGATTTACCAGTAATGAACCACTGTTGTTTTTCATTCTAATTCATACTGAAGGTATTTTCCCATTTGCTTTTTTGTGGCCAAGAGGCTCACGCGGTCAGGGACAACTGTTATTTCTTTACCTAAGAACTGAATGACCCATTCTTCAGCTCATAGAAGCTGTGAGGCTTCTGTGGCTGCCAGGCTTGTTTAGCTTGGAGGAGATTGGAGCTATTGAGGCACCGTGGAGAACCGGTTGAGTGCATTGGGTGCACAGCTATCGTCAGTTGTCCCTAATATGTGGTTTGTCTCATTCATAGCTGGGATTAATTTTGAAGTCAATGAGCCGTCGAATGACATGTCATCGGCTTGGGCGCAGCATGTGACTAAGATGGTGGCCAGACGAGGTGCCATCCTGCCTCAGGACATCTCTGTAACTCCTACTGGAACACCAGGTGAGATCTGAAGGAGGCACTCTGACATCTCACCCGATTCCCATGTTATTCCTTCCATATTCTCTTTTACAGTTTTTCCTCCCCACTTTTATTTTTAAATGTTTCTCCTTCCTTGAGAGAACTTGATTAACAACTTGTTTTCTTTACAGTGCCACCCCCCGAGGAGAGGAACCGGCTATGGAGGGTGGAGGCTGAGATTTCACCCGAGATGATGAAGAGGAAAAAGAAGAAGAAGAAGAAGAAGAAGGAGGTGCGTCCAGTGGAGGAGGTGGCGGAGCAGCAGGCTTATCGCCAGCGTGAGTTTGGCCAAAGCTCAGTGCCCCGGCTGCCCAAACTGCCCAGCCACCCCAGCATGGTAGCCAATCTGCGGGAAAAGCAGAGGCAACAACAAAGGTTGGAGGAGGAAGTCCTGCCGGGATCTTACCCAGACATCCAACCTTCACACCCTCTTTCCTTTGAGGAGAGGTGTTACTACCCATCCTATCAGAGCAGTCGAAACAGCTACGAACGCAACTTGTTCTCCAACCCGCTGACCTTCAACGACCACCCAGAGGATCTGGGCCTTGGCCCGCGCTGTCTTGCCGTAGCCTCCACCCGCCAGCCTTGTGAATCCCCCCGCTACACTGGGGAGGTGGATCTAACTGGTGGACTGTCAGAGAGGTTGGCCCACGTGGCTCGGGTACCAGCTGGCCGGAGGGCCGGTTATGGACCAATCGACTCCAGGACTAATCTAATGGAGGCAGAGCTTATGGATGCTGACTCTGACTTCTGAGAGCAGAGCTCCATTGTATTCTGGCAGCGGTGTGTTGTGGTACACAGACAGTAAGCTACAAAAAGTGCTGGATACTTTGAAATTCTTACTTCAGTGGACCTAATTTCCCAACGCTTGGAGGTGAAGACGGAACAAAACTAGTTCCTTTTTTATATTTTCTTTTGTTTTCAAAAAAAAGGTAAAGGGATAGAGAAGACAAAATGTTGTGAATAGAAAAAAATATTTTTTATACTTTAGTTGTGTCCAGTACAATTTTATTGGCAATTCAATGATGAAAAGACAAACGAGGCAGCTAAAAAGCACATGGCTTGAAACAATATAGATATCTTTATCCTGAAATCCAATCGGCTCGGCTCTACTTGTGATTGCTTGTGTAAACTTCCAACATGGCAGGATAAGTCCTGTTAAAATGTTGTGGATTAGCATAAAAAACATTATATCCTAAGGTTTAGTTAACCCTTGAAACACTTTGTAAACTTTAATGGACTTCTTGCAACATTATTATTTGTACTGTTCACGTGCAGTAAATCACCTCTCATGTATTGAACCATACCAGTTAAAATGCTGTGAGCAAATTGCAACAACTGTTTATTACCGGTCATCTCTTGTATATTTTTCAATGTCTTTAAGGCTCCATTGCACTCTTCCCACCTCTTATTTAGCGATGACTTACTTTTGTTTATGTGCTATCTATTATGGCTGTTGCTTTATTATTACTAACGTTACAACAGATGTCTGAAACAAGCAGGATTTTTCTCTGAATTTGTAATATAATCAGACTCAAGTTGGGGCCAAGAGGTACAAAAAGACAACAAATCCACAACTTAAACCAGCATATAACAAGGATCTGCACTAAATCCTATACAGGAATAGATATTATCATTGTAAATACTCCCATAAGTTCCCAAGCAAAAAAAATCCACTTAAATTGGTGAAAATTACAAAAAAAACAACCTATCTAGCAATGTTAGAGAAAGTGGAAAAACAAATCCAGGATCTTCCCCTGTATCTGGATCTGCCCTCAAGTTTAATTTGTTTGTCCTTTGCCCACGCCCCAGCAAGCCACCATGTTTCCGGAAAAATCATCTAGGGTGTAATTATGTAATCCTGCTGACAGCCAAACAAACAGCAGTGAAAACATCCTCGCTGGAAGAAATAACCCAATTATTTTTAATTCCTCCCTCATATTCCTCATTAGCAAAGTAATAGAAACAGTTTGTCAAGGTTTGCCAAAAGTTGCAAACTATAATAAAAAACAAATTATTTGCATACACACTGTTGCCTGGTGAAAAGTTTATTTTTGAGAAAGAAATTACTTCAGTCTTCTCCTCGTATATCAGAGCAACAAGTCAAGTATTTTTTAAATGTATTCTTTTTATACTGCAGTACTATTGTCCATCTGTTATCCATATTTAATCTAACCTGGGCTTCATGTGTGTTTCTTGCTCTCTTCAGTCCAGTTAAAACATCTTTTGCATCATGTATCACCGCTGTGCGCTTACAAGTCACTTTTTATCCCCCCACCATTTCTCACCTTTCTTAGTATGTTGACTGTATATAGGCTGTTAATAGATTTTTCTAAAAGGGTATTATTTGTACAGATTTATAAATATATTCCTCTTTATTACTCAGCTGAGGTGATAAATAAAAAGGGAAGAGTCAATTATTCAATTAAATGTTTTGACTGTACACTTGCTGTAACCAAAATTTCACCTAGTATTATGTCCTTTCTCAGTTACTGTTGACAAAAGATGCTTTAGTAGACTGTGATAGATCACGTTTAGCCACTGCAAATTAGTTTGTCTAAGTTTAGTTATTCATGTGAGCTGTTTATGAGAGTAAACTAACATTATTTATATTAGTAGCTGAGCTGGCTGTAATGAACTCTCAACAATGAGGTTGGTTTTGCAAAAAAACTAAAGCATATATAATATCCACCCAATACGCTGATCAAAGATTAAGAAATTTATTGAAGAATACTTTTTTTTTTTGAATTACTGTACTTTTCATGCCCTGAAAAAAAGTGATGAATTCTATGAGTGATGCTGTTAAAAGATAACAGCGCGTCTTTCTGTGTTGCTTCGTCTGTGTAGTCTCCCAACTGTTAAAAAACTGTCACTTTCATTGCGCAGCTGTACCTTTTTTGTTCTAACATGTAAATAAACATAATCCTAAACCTCCCTTGTTTCCCTGTAAATAACACAAGTGTAAATACAGCGTATTTGTAACCCTCTACATGCAGTTAATGTTAGTTATACTACTTAATATGTAGTTAGCTTATGTGAAGTGCTTCATGTAAGGTCAGAAGTTTTGCACTACATCATCTACAATTGGCACTTTATATGTAGTTAGTTTTGAAGTAGGTCTAGCTAGATGAAATTCTTTATATACAGGAAGGTAGATTGAAATACTTTATTTACAGTTACCTAGCTTGGAGAACTGTATACATAGTTGGTAGGTTTGAGCTACTTTATCGCTTAATCTACAGCTATAGCTTGTTTGAACTACTTTATATACAGTAAGCTAGTTTAAACTAATTTCTATACACTAAAATAGTTTAAACTACTTTATATACAATGAGGTAGTTTGAATTACTTTATATACAGTTAGCCAGTTTGTAATACTTTATATACAGCTAAGTGATTTGAACTACTTCATATACAGTTAGTCCGTTTGAACTGCTTTATATACAGTAAGCTAGTTGTAACAACTGTATATAGTTAGTTGGTTTGAACTGCTTTATATAAAGTTAGTCCGTTTGAACTACTTTATATACATTAAACTAGTTGTAACTGTTTTTATGCAGTAAGCTAGTTGTAAGTATTTTATATACAGTTAGCTAATGTTAGCATGAACTACGTGCACCTGATGCATGTGCAACCTGTTGCCCGCCACAGCATTGATAGATTCTTCCACTGGAGGGCGTCAAAGTTAGAAATATCTATAGCTTACGTTTAAGTTCGTAGTTTGAAGGAACAAACAACGAAATGCAGTTCAGAAGAGGAATTTAGATAGGATAAAAGCATAGCGAGTAAGGTTTTAAGATGGTTTTAACAGTTGGCCATCCGGTTAATTACGATGAGTAGGTTGTGAACTCTCCCCTCCCACTCCCTCCAGTAACACGGCCCCTTCTCTGTGTCTGCTGGGTGTCAGCGTGTTGTGGTAAACCACCGGGGGAAGACGTCGCAGACTTCATTCACAACCGGACGACGAACCGATGCCAGAAGAGTGACACTTGTGGAGTACAGCGGTTAAAATGTCCAGCAAGAGGTCAGACGACGCGGAGAACCTGCGGAGGAGATCCATGGCTGATTCGACAGGTGAGACCGAACCTATCAGCCTCAACTGTAACTTATCTGTGTTTGTCTGCTCACAAAATCACATCCTTTAATTGCTTATATCTGCATGTTTTTGTTTCTTTTCCTGTCGTTGAGCCCGTGGCTAATTGGGTTGTATGTGTTTGTTTGTTTGGTAATCAAATTCAGCTGTGCGACATCACCTGAACAAGAAGATACGACTGAACTTTGTCTTTAAATATAGAAACGTCATTCCGGCATTATGTTTGACATTCTAGCTCTCTATTGTTAGTCGTTTTATATGAAAATCTACACGCATTGTTTTTGTCCTGGTCAGACAGGTGAGGATTGTAATTATCTACGTCAGGTTTTAACTATTACATCCTCTTTCTGTAACGTTATGTGTGTGTTTGTTGGCAGGATAACGAAAAAAAACAAGTGGCCGATTTTCACAAAACTTGTAGGAGGGATGTTTCATGGGCCAAGGACGAACCTATACAATTATGGGACAGATCCATTGAGCATAAGGAAAAATATTCATTTTTAAATATTGGATTCGGCAGAGGTTTGCTCTCCGAGTGCATTTCTAGTGTGGAAATTTGATGATTTATATAAAAGTTTGTAAAGTTGTTTGTAAACCTTTTGCAGTTGGATATTCGTTTTCTGAGCAGCTGAGAAATACAGCTCCTTATGTGCAAGTCAGTACCTTGGGTGTCCTTTAGCTTCCTAAGCAAATGTATATTTGATATTGAACTTTTTCTGTGTGCCTCCTATCAGACATGGAGACTGGCAGTAAAGATTGGAGAGGTCCGATATTCTTCCATATTTTGTCAGATAAAAGTGGCCTAATTCTACTTTTAATTTCAAAGCACAGCATATTCAGCTTAGTTTTATCTGTGTTTTCTGCAATGCATTGATAATCTAATCAGTCTTGGCAGGCCGGATTTGACAGAGTGAAGGAAGGGGGAACAGGACGTGATTCTCAGGAGGTTTTTGTTAGTCACACACATTTGCATGGGACTGCACGAGAGCATTTGTCAGCCCATTGATGCAATGACAACCCACAGTGAAGCGATTATGTGTGGAGATTTATCATTTTAAACATAACTTACAGTCTTACTTTTTCAATTTTATCGCTTTACAACTCTGTCCAAACGGGATTTTTTTTTTCTCGTTTAGAAACTTATGCAGATTCTGAACAGTTTCACCAGTTTCCAAGGCTTCAGTCCCAAACAGATAGGCTCTGTGTTGGGCTACAGCATCCAGAACTTGGAGCAGCAGAGACACCCTCCCCAGATGCTTCGGCCCACCACTTCTGCACCTACACACCAAAATGTTTTCTCACAGTCCACAGAGGTGATATAGAACACACACACAACCGAGGTATCGTGTTCATGCAAGGATATTGATTGTGTCCAAAATCTAACTGTCGTGAACCACACAGGGGGACACGGTACCTCAGCACGCTCTACTCCATCACGGTATGGAGAAGAGGGTTGGCATGAAGGCACCTCAAAGACCACAATCAGAGCTGAGAATGAGGTGGAGGCCCACAGGGAAGCCAACAACTACAGAGTGAGCACAAAATGGGTCAAGACAACAATTTTAGGGGCTTGTGCTGAAAGTCCCATGATCATTACAGCTTTGAAAATTTAATTCATCTTAGTGTTTCTCAAAATGTAGGGTAATCCCCCTCCTGGGGGCACAGAGGCATCGCAGGGGGTAGTTGCGTGACTGGAGCGGAAAATGTCGAGTTAAAGAAAGTCAAAAACATCTCCTGTGGGAACAATACAGGGTTGCTTTCATGCTAGGAAGCCGATTTAGTCAGGTGACCAGAAATTGTCAGATACTCAGATGCTTAACGCCAGAAGAAAATAAAATAAGTGATGCTAAAATGTCAGTCATCCCTCAAGTGAAGAACATCCCCAGGAGCTAATTCTTTGTCTTGTATCATAAGAAATGGCTCTTTGTAATTAAATCACATTCAGCTGGGCTTAAGTTTCCAGTGTCCACTTTATTGTACCAGTTTAATTAAAGAATAAAAACACTATAATTGTAGGCAGCTTTCATTTGTCATCCATTTGCATTACGATTTTGTGACGTTCTCTTTATCACTTTCTTTGTGCTCAGTTTTGCATTGTTGTTGCAACATATCTGTAATCCAGAGATGCTTTTTTTTCAGTTTGGCTTCAGAAAATGGAAGGGCAATGTAACGGAGCGGCCCATTGAAGACCAATCAGACATCATCAAAGAGCTCTACTCTGATCTCAGCATCGTTAGGCCTTACGAAGGTCTCCTCCCCATTCCTCCAACATTTCCTTTTTTTTTAATTTACACAGTTTATGGACATTAATAACACAGTTTTCATGATTCCCCCTCTCTTTTAGGCTCAGTGATCACCTTGGGGAACATAGTTTATGTATTTTTATTTGGATGGTGGGTGTCTTTATTCTACATCCTCATTTGTCCTGTGATGTTTCTGACAATCTTCGGGGCACCTTATGGTTCGTATTCTCTACTGTACAAAGCTGCACCACTCAGAGTATTGAAGCCTCCCCTCTGAAATATTCAGCATCATGTGCAGACTGTGTTTTCTGCTTCTCTTTTAAGGAAAACTCTGTTTAAAGATGGCGTGGTACTTTATTTGGCCATTTGGGAAGTCGGTCGAGAAGGTAATGATATGTACTATCCTTACGTTTCACCTAATTATGTATGTTCGTTCAGACTGGACTAATAAGAAAATATTTCTATATATTTTGTTAAGGCTGGTGATGTAGCAAAGAGATCCATTTTGAAGCCCCCAACCTGCGAGGTTATTCCAGAGGAGGAGGACGACGACACAGAGGAAAGTAAGGATCTTATCAGGGACAAAGACTCCTCGCCTCGTCTCATGTCCTCCCCCATACCTGTTGAGATCCCCATCCTGGAACCACCAGCTCGAAAAATTTCAAACCATTGGGTAAGAAGGATCATTTTAGCCTGAACAAGCTAGCGCTGGTCCGCCTTATTTTTAGGTAATATTTATGGAGTAAGTGTTGTTAATGATGTAATGTGTAAATTTTATCCGTGTCCTCTACAGTGTCGCATCGGTACTTATATTTGGCTGTTACTGGGCTATCCTGTCCTGGCTGTGGTCCACGCCCTGGCTTGTGTGTTCTCCTGGCTCCTGGTCTTCACCATCCCCGTTTCCAAGATAAACGCTCGTACGCTGAGCATTGTCCTGCTCATGGCGCCAGAGGATGTTCAGATACGCAAGCTGGACAAGGTACAAGGTCATTTTCTGAAGTGATGCGGGTCAGGTGTTAAATTGAGGCTTGCACTTGCAGTTCTGGTCATGCTTGTCAAAACACTAACCACTTTGTGTGGCCTCCTCACTAGCTGTGGTTGCAGCCTGTGTCTGAAGTGTTACGGTGACTTTGCTACGGTGACTGTTATGATGCATTAGTTTTCTTGGAATGTACTTCTGATGAAAACTGAGTCAAATCTGTGGATTATGCAGAGTAACCAGGACATTGCTTACTGTAAAAAACATGCTGCTGATTGATTTTTTAGCACATGTATAAAATTTATGTTGATGAATTAATTTGGGGTGATTTTTCTGTTCTCCCTCAGACTGTTGGATATCAGACCAGAGTCATCTTGTGCTGTTACCGTGCCTTCAATGTGTTTTACTACAAATACACTGTCCAAGGAATCAACATTTTTGCTCTCAGTATCCTTTTTCATGTTGTTGGATTGACGTATATTAGTTACAAGGAGGTGTTGTTATTGTGATTGTTCTACCTTCTGGTTTAGTCTTTGTAGTTGTCTGTGTGGTTGTCAGCAACAATGCACGTCCATTTGTTCTCCTTACATCTGTTCCCCTACAGATCTGCTTCCCCTGGTAATAATCACTTTGATTATTGGCTACTCTGACCGCGAACACACGTACTTTAGCGCAGAGACCAAGTTCGCCACAGCCATCAGCTCCATCATTCCTATATCCTACTATATCGGCATGGGTATCGCCAGGTAAAGTGGCAAGTAGATTCTACACGGACTTACAGCAAATCCACCTACTTCCCCAGAACTTTCAATGTAGTACCTCTAGGGAGAGCTTCTGGAAGATAACCTTTTTATTTTTCATTTTTAATTTTTAATTTTTTGATTGATTGACTGTGTGTTCCTGACAGCATTTCTGCTCAGAGTAACTTTGCACTGGGGGCGGTGGTGAATGCAACTTTCGGCTCCATCACAGAGATGACATTCTACATCACAGCACTCCTACAGGGACAACGTGCTGCCACTAAGTGTTATGAAGAAATTGTCAAAGCAGCCCTCACGGGGACCTTGCTGGGGTGCATACTCTTCATACCTGTGAGTACTTCCTATAAGAAGACAGATGCTCATACTAATGAACCCTCCTTTTATTGACTATTCGTGTCAATTGCACAGGGTATCTGCATGATCATCGGGGGCATTAAACACCGGGAGCAGCGATTTAACAGCCGTTCAGCGGGAGTCAGCTCGGCTTTGCTTTTCATATCAGTAGGAGGTATCACAGCCACATTTACACAACTTTCCTCAATATTAATCCCTCTGTTTACAAATTAATAATGCTCCAAACCTTACTGTCATATCGTCCTCAGGTGTGTTTGCTCCCACCCTCTTCTCAAAGACCTTCGGTAACCTGGTGTGTGAGAGCTGCACCAATATTCCAGGCAATGCCAGTGTGCCCTTTGTCTGCAAGGATTGTCACTATGACACGGTAGGCAGCTTTTTACACTCCTTTCAAGCATGTGGCAGTTTGCTTCCAGAGCAAGTTGTTCTCTGTCAAGAAAGTAGATTCATGCAGTTCGATTCCATCCCCTGGCAGTGAGATTCACGTCGGGCAGCACTTCCTCTCATCTCCATTATTTGTTTGAAGCAATACACTTCAGGCACTTTTTAAGTAATATTTATTCCCAGTCATCTTAACAGTCAACCTCATTTGTTGTCAACAGAGTACAACGGACCCTCATTTGATTCTGTCCCATATTGAGTAAGTCCAGGTACTTTTTTTTGTTTCCATGGTTAACCAGTGTTCTCTGGTTAGTAAATCACATCACAAGGCTAAAAACTTCATTGTCACTCCAGACCCCTGGTGTACACCATATCTGTGCTGCTGCCTGCTGCGTATCTGATCGGCCTCATATTCACGCTGAAGACCCACTCCCACATCTATGATATCCATATCAGCGATGGCCAAGGGGGCCACACACACGGTCAGTACGCACAGGAGGGTACCAGCTCCCACCACCCCACTGGTGAGGTCCCCAAGGGCCAGCTACATGCCACCAACTCGTGTATAAATTCCACCGGCTACGTTGCAACAGGTGTGTGTGGTGTGTGCATGGAGCGTGCTCTAATCCTTTGGTTGATGGAACAAGAAATGAATGTGAGGCACTCACTGCCTGCTGCCTGCCTTTTGAACCTGTGTTTGCATGTTGGTCACAGAAGGAAAGCACATTCCCCCGGCATAGCGGTAAGTTGTGCCTGTGCATGTCACTCCTCTAAAGCGTGTGGAGGTGCAGAACATAAGTAAGGGATCCTGACGTGTGTGAAAAGGGGAGAAAAACTTCCCCCAGCGGAAAAGTAAGTCATAAATTTGAAATCTGTGCCTGTTGGTCAGCTTACAGTCTTCATGTCACTACCAGGTCACCATGTCGTCCACTGGTCTCGGACGAGAGCGCTCGCAGTGCTGATTGTTGCCACAGCGCTGATGGCCTGCTGTGCTGACCTCAGCACTGAGAACATCGAGCCAATGCTGACCCGCTCCCCCATCTCTCTGGTAATCAAAACACTTTGTTTATAGATAGTGAGGAGAAATGTCTAATTCCAAGTCCTTGATTGATATTGAATGAGGGTAGTTATACGCACCTGACGTGGATGCACTTTTATTAGTCCATGTCTTTGTAGTCACAGCGATCTTTATGTCTCGCAGTACTTTATCGGTGTCACCGTGTTGGCTATGGTGCCTGAGCTCCCTGAGATTGTTAACGGGATCCAGTTTGCGCTGCAGAACAACATCAGCTTGAGGTACGAGTGCGCTGTTCTATTTTACCATTTCTATTCATGCAAAAATAATTTGTGTATCTTGTATGCGTGTATAGTATTGAAGCATCTCCATGTAGTTTTAGAACAACTTTAGAATTTAGAGTTGTAAAGATACATATTACTAACGTTCCAACTCGTATAACTGTTCTGCCTTGCAGCCTTGAAGTTGGCAGCTGTATTGCTGTGCAGGTCTGCATGATTCAAATTCCACTGCTCATCCTCTTCAATGCTTTCTATGTGAGTATGTATTTCATTGAGGTTTTTATCTGTGCCATAAGGTTGTTTCAGCCAGCGCTGGTTTGTCTGTCTGTCACAGCAGTTTCACTGCAGAGCAGCATCTTTGAAGTGACTGTTGGTTAACACGTAGTGCTGATGGGCCGCGTGACAGCCGTTACTAATATCTTTGGAAACCCCATAGAACATAATGGAAAAATATGTTTTTCATAAGCATCCAGACATGTGATGGTTTCAGTTGTGGAGATGCGTTTTAGAAGGCGGGGCTGTTGCGTTCAGAGTGCTTTTCAATTCATTATATTATATATATACAGTATGTATACTTCTTTGTGTAATGAAGACGTTTCCATCTTGAAATCTTTACAGGATGTTGGATTCGTGCTTCTGTTCAGTGACATTCATCTCTGGGCGAGCATCTTCAGTGTCATCCTGGTCAACTACATCCTCATGGACGGGAAATGTGACTACTTTCAGGGTAAGTCTTGATTAAAATATTTCTCTACAGCACTAATGCAGTTCATCACGTCCACATTATCAATAGAGACACTTTGATGGTATTGCAGGAAGCAATTCTACGCTTGTTCATGCAGATATATGATGTGTCATGCATGGATGTGTGTCTGCTTCCAAGTCTGGACATGTAGGTCGCTGTGTATATGTAGTGACTGTTCTGTTTCTTTGCAGGCACAGCTCTAGTGGTGGTGTACTTCATCCTCTTGGCCCTTTACTTCTTTGCTCCGTCTCCACGTTCCTGCTAATCTGTTGTCAGGACAAATCCTTAAGCTCCAAAAAATGGATCCTGTTATACAAGTAATCCTGAATTTATTTGCTGTTGTGGATTGTATATCTTGAGTGGCACGGATATTAAAAGTTCAGTACAGCTGGATTGAGTTTGAGGGGATTGTAAATGTTTTGTGTTCTGTAGACTGACACAGGACGGTTGCTTTGTGTGCTTGAACCGGAGTTCACAAGGCTGCAAAGAAAAAGGTCCAATGATCTTAGCATAAAATGGCTGTTGCATTTAAATGTAAGTTTCTGCTATTTATTTTTGGTTCTGAATCCTTGTAATGTACGGTTGATATTGGACATAATAAATGCTTTGGTTTATAACTATTTATTTGATGCATTCACTTTCTGTTATATGCCGTGTCAGAGTAGTCAAGCAAAGTAAGTTTGGGCACAGATGTATTTACAGAACACTTTATTGACAGAACACAATATTCACACAAGCCTTCTGTACAACATATTAGTGGTCAACCTTTTTAAAAACTGTGGTGAAGTAAAGGTTTGATAAATAAAAAAAAAACAGGTGATGACATCATGCACCAAGTGTTTTGTAATGCAGAACAAACGTAAAAGGGGGCAAGGTAAAGATGTGCAGGCAGATTCATGCATTTGTGGGAAGCACAAAACCTTCGACGTCCCATCCTGACCACAAATTATAAGGTTCCCCTTTTTTCTATCAAATCAGCGCTGTGCAAAAAAATTTGGCATCATTAGATTCATTCATTAAACGGGATCTGTATTCAGCTTGACACATTGAAGAAGTTCTTGTCGGATTAAGACTCAAAAGGCTCAAAATGTTGCATCCTGTCCTCTGTTGGCTGTCAGTTTGTTTTCCTATATAATGGATGGATTGTGAAAATGATCTTCACTTGCTTGACAGCACAAATTTCCAACATAAACCATGTTCGTCTACACATGCAAAGATCTTTCGGAGAGCCGTTACAAGTTTGAAAAAGGCACTGCAGTATGTTCGTATAAGCCTGCTACTGAAGCGACTCCCCGTTTAGTTTCAACGTCATCAACAGAGAGCGAGTAAAAGTCTGAACAGAATTCCTCTTTATTTGAATAAAAGCATTTAAAAGGATTTTTTTTTTCTTAGAGCACCAAATTCACAGTGATGTGTTGCATGGTTTACAGATGGAAGCTGCAAGCAAACAAGATCAGACTGAAACACTCCTTTTAAGAACATTTTGGACTTGATATCTTCCCTTTTTGCAGCGATGTGAGGTGGAACTGTACGGTCTCAGACACAAGCAACACCAGAATTCAACCCTCTCACCACTAATTTGTGCATGTTTTAGCTAATTCACCACAAATCACGTTACCTGACCATGCTCAAAGGTATTTTGTTTCGTGTTCCCTCCAGGCAGACACGGCTTTCCATCCACATAGTGTAGAAAAACGTCCTCACAGTTAACACCCATATTTGCTTTTAACGTAATGCATTGATAAAAGAACTTCTACAATAAAAACAGACAAACTCAGCATGACTAACTTACTTCTAGACCATGAAAACATGGCGGGAAAAACCTTACGACAGTCTTAAACACTACAACGTGCTTTGAATAACGGTCGGCTGCACTTTCAATTCAGTGATTTGTAGTAAATTGGGTAAAATATACACTGTTACCTTCCTTTAAAAAAAAAAAAAAACCTCCATGTCTTCCACTTTTGAAGAGTCGTTGCTGAGATCACCACTTCTTCGGATCGATTAAAAAAGTAAATGCTGACAAATATGCAAGACAGTGTGCAATAACAGGTGATGAGAATATCAAGAAAACTCCTTGAAATAAATAGACATGCTTCTTCATTTGCAGAGTTCTTAAAAATAGAGAAGGGTGTTTTTTTGTTTGTTTGTTTTTTTAAATGGGAGGTGAATTCTTTGAAAACTTGGCAACAAAGTATTTCCCGCTTTCACAGTTGAATGATGAGACGCTGGAGTCATTTGACACGGTGGCAACATGTAAGGGGCAACAGTGGCAGGTGGGTTTGAAAAAGGGGAGGAGGAAGAGGGTTAAAATCCTTAAAACAAGCCACATATATTTTTCTGTACCTTCACTGTTACTGCAAAAAAAAAAAAAAAAAGGCATCCCATTGTTTTTGGTTTTAAGGCGGGGCTATGTTAGGCAGGATGAGGGAAGGGATATTCCCGAGACTTCTGAGCTCTGTCAGTCCTTATCCCGTCCATTCATTCTGTCCTCCACCTTGTGGCCTATTTCAAGCGTTCAATGAGTTCCTGTGTGAGGCCCAGGTTCAGCAGCTGCATGGTGGGGAGGGACATGAGGTGGGGAAAGGCCTTGAGGAGCCTCTCCCAGCACAGCTCCAGCAGGCTGGGCACCGCAAGCCAGATCTTAAACAGAGAGCCAGTTCTCTTGTTCTCATGGATATTCACTACACCACCGTGGATGTACATACAGCCAGCCTGGAGAGAGCATGGGACAGGACAGACAGGTCATATGTGTGTTAATTTCTGACATCGAATATATTGGCTGATATTCTTAGAAATACACGTAATGAGTAGGCTTGGGCGATATTGATTTTTCAAAAACGGTATTTTGATATAGATTTTACCGCGATTTTCGGTATTATCGACCAATTAAAAAAGTTGTAATAGCGCCAGTGATAGACTGACTTTCCCCAAGATCTGAATGCTATATTTCTTTTACGCCAGTAGATGGCAGTAGCGGGTATTATAAGAGCCGCCAGACAGCACACTGGTGCTG
>CAAKHC010018774.1:28014-65522 GCA_901007825.1 Macroramphosus scolopax
TTCTCATGGATATTCACTACACCACCGTGGATGTACATACAGCCAGCCTGGAGAGAGCATGGGACAGGACAGACAGGTCATATGTGTGTTAATTTCTGACATCGAATATATTGGCTGATATTCTTAGAAATACACGTAATGAGTGAAGTCACCGAAGCACATGTTACTGTGACTAGAGAAGGAAGCGTTGTACTAACTGGGGTGACGGCAGCACAGTGGAAGTAGGCGGGCTCGGGCATCACCGCAGGTAGTTTGCTCCACTGGAATGTCTGCAGGTTGATCTTCCACAGATCAGCTAATATCAACTCTCCGTTGTAGCCTCCACAAATAAATACATCTATAACAGAGTAAAATGATCGGTTAAGTGTAGCTGGCCAGGAGTCAGATCCATATGACGTCGTCTTTGAAGCAGAATAACAGCGCTGTAAACAAGGCTCACCGGTTCGTATTTGCACACAGCTATGGCATCTCCTAGGAGCGGGATACCCTGTCGAAGTCACAGGCACGTCAGAACCACTTGCATGGGAAGTAATCGATGACATTAACGAGGATGTAAAAAAGGATACAGACCTATTTTGTCGTGAGGTTTAGTTAGAATCTCCTCCCAGGAGTTAGTCTCCAAATTGTAGGCATGTATCTGTTAAAACCAACAGACATAGTATAGTATAAAGACATAGTAACAAACTTGAATATGTGGCTGTCACACACTTTTATGAGTCTGCCATTAGTGTTGTTGTACCTTGTCAAGAGGGTAAGATGTCCAGGAAGTTCCTCCTCCCAAAATGTAGATCCTCTGTCCGTCATGCGCTATTTCATGCCTGTACCTGTGACACATGTGACAGCACGTCATGTCAAGGGCTCAACGACAATGAAAAGGTCTGTACCTTGGTTAGATCCTGCAGGGTAGTCACATCTCAGGCCATCATACCTTTCCTCAGGAAGATCATCAGGTGGATTGTTAGGCTTGAGGTGGATCCACTCCCTGGTGGTCAGGTCCAGCCTGTGCAGGTCTGTGCTGTAGATGTAACCCGTTGTCCCCCCAAACACGTACAGAAAGCCATTTATAATAACCATTGCCTGCAGGAAGGAAGATATGACATAGTTGAAGCTCTATTAAATCAGACTTGTAAATCATGTATATACGGTTGCTTTTTGAGGCTACCTGTCCATAGATTCTGTTGGGCTTCTTCCCCCGACAGTTGAGCAACGACCATCGCTTATACTTCACATTACAAACGTGAACATCGTTGCCGTTATTTTCACCAAAGGGGATCCCAGTGCCGCCGAACACAAGGAGGTTATTCCCGTGCAAAACAGCTGAAGACACACAGAGACACTGAACTACATTTTCATGCACATAAAACAGGATATTTTGGACATGAAATAGAAGTAATTACAAGTATTAAAATGTTCAAAATATCACATATGCACTGTTTCACCTGACATTGATGCCAGCTCTGTGGGCATGTAGCCATCTGTTTGAATCTGCTGCCAGCAGCCCGTGGCGAAGTGGTACCTCCAGAGCTCCCTGAACAACGGGTAGTCTTCGTTCTCCGAGCCGCCTGACTCATCGTAGTCGGGGTTGTATCCTCCAAACACGTACAGGTTGGTGTTGTCAGCGACACAGCGATGCCCACTGCGGGCAGGGGGAGTACGAAGACCTGGTAAGGAAGGAACAAAAGGGTAAGAGATGGGATTTCCTGGAAAAGAGGAAACGCTTGCTCACAGTAATATAAGCAAATGAGTCAGCAAACAGAGAAATAAGATCTTTGAGGTGTCACGTAAACAAATTGAAAATGGCAACATTAGTAAACCATTTGCATTTATATTTGTGTTCAGTGGACAATGTCAATCTGAGCCAGTAGACATCTTGGGTTTTGCTGAGGACTTCTTGGCGCATTACAATCCTTATATATTGATATGGGTAGGAGTGTTACAGCTATACCAGGGTGGCCTTGAAGGAAACAGGGGAAGTCACATGGTTCACACATAAAATCTGAGTCTCCAGTCAGTCACAAGGTGCAACATTCACGCTCCCATTTGCAAAAACCTCAGCATGAGAAGAACCCTGTGGGGATCATAAAATGAAATCTTGAATAAATATGCCAATATATTCTGGCTGTGACACAACAGTTAAAATTATGAAAGAGCTGAGACAGGCACCTAGAACTACAGGTGCACATATGTGCCTGCTCTGAGATTAGGAGGGTAATCCATGTACTGCTGTAGTGACGGACCCGATACTGTTTTGTGTTGTATTTCACCTGACTGAATCTCGCTGTAGATGCAACTACTTAGTGAGAACAACATGTACAAACCTTCAATGAGACTTGTGTGATAACCCTGCCCTTTTTATTGTAAACAAGTCCTTATATGACAACACTGCAGTAAAATTACACAATTCTCTGATTCACAATATCTGAGGTTCACAGGAACGTTATGCTAATAGCAGAGAACAAGACTTTAACATTATAGTGCCTATAATTTAAGACCTATAAAATAAGACGGTTTCTATCAGCTGGCACATGATCACGGAACACAGCAGCAGACATGAAACAAAAGTTTATTAACATATCTCTGTTAAATGCCGCTTGAAACACAAGTCTGATGCTTCCGCAAGCTGTGGCATTTGTAATAACGAGGATTTCTAATGGATTGGGAAAGCATGGCAATAAAGGGAGACGTGTAGGAGACAGCAAGTTTATCACTTTGGCCTGATAATTGTCTCACTTAAGAGCTGTTCTGGTTCAAATACATAGTTAAATGATTTATAATACATGCACTAGACTGTAAACACGAGTGAAGAAGCTTTACTTCTGACACATGATATGCATGCCCCAAATACTGCAAACACATCTTAAAATAGCATAGTTCTTGAGTGAGCATGAAGTAAAGACGGAAGAAAAACAACAAACAGTCTAATTACAGAAGCTCAAATTTAAGAGCATCAGCTACTTCATTGTGTAACTAAATTATTTCACAGTATAGCTATTTTCTTTCAGTTTACGATGACTGTCAAGGATCTAGGTCAGTGAATACCTCTTTGCAGCTGCATGCCTGTATCAGACACAGGTGCACATGCTGGCCTGTTTACCATCATACACTGCTGGACCCCAGGTGGGATTACATCTATGTTGCGAACTAATTTAGATGTCGGATTAACAATAAACATTTCCTAATTCGGATCCTAAAATACCTGAATTAAAGGCAGATTATTTACTTCCTGGTTATATCCACACACACTGGGTCAATTTCAGCAATGTCTGTCCACTAAATCTAAAGTTGTGTGTTCAAAATACAATGAAATTTGTATTTGGGTGCTCTTAGAAACCCAAATGAGGAGATTCAGTTTGCAGCAGAGCTCCAGCAAGGTGACAACAAGATGTTCACACATGTGATGTAAGGAAATATTTGAATTTGCCTATAAAGCTAAAAGATCAGGCTGAACGCAATGCAACTGTACAATGAAAGTTATATAACAACCAAGCAACTGTGTTATTGCTAGCAAGCTATCAAAATATAAACAAGCTGAATTGTGGGAAGTTGCTAGCTTGCACATCGTACTTAGCAATGACACTACTGAGGCCAGCGATTCATTTCTTATCATACAAAGGTGACATTGGATGTTGACCAGCTGTTTTCAGTCAACCAGCGTTTACTTGATGGGCAAAATGTGTCAACTTGACGTTAAAACCTGTGGTTAGCATGCCCCTGCTAATGTTGTTGACCGACCTGCTAACGTCTCGCCGTGCGGCGGCCTGCCTGTCAGTTTCTCGAAATTATTCAGCAGGTCTGGACTGCGAGCCCCTTCCGCGTCCGACATCGTGTCCCGGGTACAAATTCAGTCCTGAAGAATGTCACATCGAATAAAAACGACATCGACTAAAGTGCTTATAAGACATGATTAATCATTCCACATCTCAATCGCTTTGAAGCCATTCACAAATGTTGCCCCTGCTCCGTCGGCAGTGAAACACTTGACCAATCAGAAGACTTGTTATTGAGACGTCGCGTCCTCAGAGATGGGCGGGACTCCGCGTGTCGGTATCCCAAACAAGAGTTCACCGTTTTCATTCACCCAAGATGGTCTATAAAAATAGATAACGCATATTATAAGTAGCGCTGCAGGCAACATTGACTGGCTATACGGAACCGGCAATAACTTTAAATCATTTGGTTTAATATTAAGTATATACATTATCTTTAAATCGCACTCTAATCCAACCTGTGAAGTTTGGTAAAGATCTGTACATGTGGCGTGTAGTTACATCACATAACTCTTAGGCGGCGCTATTAGAATCATTATTGGCACATAGATATGTTCAGGTTGGGACTCCTATCAAAAATTTGAATTATAAAAAGGTTGACCATGTGGAGTGGATCTATTACAAATCACCAGTAGGTGGCGCAATGAGTCGACATAGCACATACATGTGCTCAGGTTGGGATTCTGATCAAATGTGTAAAGTTTAAAAAGGATCTGACCATGTGGAGCTAAGTTGTTGCAGTTTAATTCAAGTTTCAGAATGATATGACCGCGTCCTTCAATATATATCATCAAGACGTTCATGCTTCTCTGACCACATCTGAAATCAATCCAGTCAACTGACTTGGATCAGTACATCCAATATGAATACAAGACTTTTCCTGTCGACACTAGGTGGCGCTATGCCTGTTATTCGGTTTGCCTACCCTGACCTTCATATTGGGACGCTTATCAAACATGTGAAGTTCTATAATGTCTGAGCCTGTGGAGCTGAGCTATAAGGATTTGGTGTTTTATGGTGAATGATCCAAATTGATGTCAGCATAAAGAGCAGGCGTGTGCAAAACCTCAAAAATGTATTAGGTACATCTATATCAAACTTATACAGTGTGCCTATTATACAACAACAACCCTGCACTTATTCTAATGGAGCATGGAAATTGTGGTGTTTTTGCACTGTACTTAGATACACTGAGAGGTGTTCCTAAAATTTGGTCTATCCCATGTTTACAATTTATTAGGGACACCTCTGTGTAAACAAGCTCCATTCACCTGCACCACACATTTCATGTGCTATGTATTTATGCATTTAATTACGTGTTTCTTCACGCATTTATTTATTTTATGCGTCTGTTATTTTATGTTCTTTATAGAGACGAGCCAGGTGGAAATAGGCTCAGCACTCTGGTCGGTATGTAACAAAACGGAACGAATGGATTCGGGGTCAGTTTTCCGGAGGGAGCCGGGACTTCAGAGCCGAACATGGCGACTCTCGGCGGTAGTCGTCTCTACAACTCTAATTTACAAAAGTCTTCTATTGCATCCCCAGAGAAAATCCGCGAACTTCTCAGTGATGGGGTCTCATCCACAGGCATCGGATCCAACAGGTGCATGATCAGAACAATTGTTCCAGATCTGTTCGATGTGATCCAGCTGAGGACCAAGTAGCCATTAGCTAGTTCGGTTAGCCTTTTAGCCGAGCAGTTTTGCTACTTTATCCTCCTTCAGGCCCTCATGTCTCTACAGATTAGGGAGCCTTCAGTCCTCTGTTTTTATACCATTGATATTTCTTGTGATTATTATTTGCCTGGATGTCGTAACTTACAGGTTTAGTTGGGGAAAGTCGCAATGTTATCGCCCTTGTGCACACTGTGAAGATAATGGGTACCTAAGGTTCGACAGTAGCATGGCGCTGCATTAGTTTTCAATTCATATCCAAGCTAGAAGAATTCCTACTTCTTATCTCATCTGTTAAACAGGTTTACTCAGGTGACCGTTTGTATTATTATTCCTGATCAGCTCCATTGATGAAACTGCTGGTCTGCAACAAGAACTCCAGACTAGCTGTTAAATTATTAAGAGGAGAGGAGGAAACAGTATACTGTATATCAATTGCATTGTTTTTAATAAGAAATAATATGTGTGTGTGTGCTATGTACATTTTAGTGGAGATTTGAAAGTCCTGGAAGCGAACAGCAACAAGCAAGCACCTTGTGAGGCAACCGACAAAGAAGCCTTTTTCTCAAGAGTGGAATCATATTCAATATCCTTTGCTTGTTATAACCTGGTATGATACACAAATACTATAATCACTATTGAAGACATCAGTGTTTGATTGTAAGAGACTGTACTTGTGATATGCTCTTGGTATTGTATAGATGAAACACTGGTGATCGATGTGAGTGCCAAAGTTCTATTTTTCATTCTGATAAATTACAAATGTACTTGAGTCAAACTTTCCTTAGCCCAGCACTGTTTGAAATGGGCAGGCAAGCCCCGCACACTGTCCCCCCTAATGTGTGCCCGGTATGGCTGGATCAACGTTGGCTGTGACATGCTCAAGTGCTCCAGCTGCCAGGCCTTCCTTTGTGCATCCCTGCAACCGACGTTAGACTTTGGAAAATGTGAGCTGAACTTTGAGAAACTGACCAGCCGCTTTGAAAGTCACCCACATTTTAATTTGGGCAGATGCTGCCAAACGAAAAGGTCACACATATTTGACTTCTCTCATATAGATGAATCCCGCATTGCAGAGCTATCGAGGCAGCTAAAGACGCAGCATGAGAAGTTTTGTCCTTGGCCTGACTTTCCAAGTCCAGGTGAGTTCAGCCAAAGTCCATACATACACATACTAACACTAATTATCTTTAACATGAAAAGGTCATTTAAGCTGCACATGCATGTTGCTGTCGTTTCAGAGCGGTTCTGGTTGGTTCCAGCCTGTGAGCCATCCACACTTCTTACTGCTTTCTTAGAACGCTTTCAGAGCGCCTGTCTCCTTACACAGCAGCTGCCGGCCCTGAAGCCTGAGCAGCTGAAATCTATGGTGAGGAAGGACAACAGTCTTTGCCTTTGTGGACACTGCATACATATTACTACAAATATATGTTATTCATTTTGTAGTAAAGGCTTCAAAGAGTCACTTTCAGTGTACAGGAACTTTTTCACTTTCACAAATCATTGTGCATTTGGAATTAATAAGCACTTTTTCTTTGCAGTCTTTGACTGAGGATGTTATCAGTGTTGCACTGCAGCTGATCGAGGAAGAACAAAGAAGAAAGGGAGGGACTCCTTTGTCTGAACCTTTGGCTGTTCAGGTGGCTGCATGCATCGTGTCTCTCTGTGGCTGGGCTGCAAGGTGAGATGAAACTATTTGTCAAACGTGTTCTCAGTCATCCTTGTTTACTAGCTACTTGGAAGAAAGGATATAAGGCTGTTTAGAAACGTTTTCTTTTCTTTTTTTCCTTATCTCAGCCCAGCTCTGCACGCCATGAACCTACCTATCCTCACCTGCTCCTATTGTATGCGCAAAGTAGGTTTGTGGAACTTCCACCAGATGGAGGGATTGGGAGGCGATGGAGAGGCCCAACCGAACACTGTAAGTCCCTCTGTCCAAGTAGCAGGCCCCGTGTCCGCTGCCACACAAGAGGACCAAGCAGACCATGCTACATCTGCCTCATCCACACCTGCCTCATCCACACCTGCTTCAACTCCATCTCGCATGAAGCTGAGAAGCCAGGACTCCACCCGGCTCGACCAGGCACGTTTAAAATTAAAACAAAGTTTACAACCAAGTTAAACCAAGTTTTCATATTATATTTTAAACATTACTCTTTTATAACAGTTAGAAATGAAATCTTCGAAATGTGCCAGTCTCCATTTTCACCGTGTTCTGGTGTGTGTTACAGGCTGAGGGCGCGTCATCCCCAGTGGCTTTGCGTGCCCGAAGCAGAGACTCCCCCAGCCCTAATGAAGAGCTGCCTGGTCCTTTGATGAAGGGCAAGAGACCTGCAACCCGCAGGTCTCAGGGAGGACAAGTGGACCATCCTGGTGCATCCAAACGTCTGTGCCTCGCATCATTCAGTTGTCCTGTAAGAGCAAACATTACAGCTGATTGAACACCTGGTTTTAATCATCTGAGCAGATATACAAAACTGAATTTTATCCTGGGACATTTATAGCAAGAAGATTGAAAAGCTAGTTTAACGTGTGAGAGAGAGAGGCAGAAGTAAATAGAACACAGTTCAGATGCTCAATACAAACGAAAAGAGTCTTCAGCTGTGTTCACCCGGGAGTAACCCACAGATGCCACGGCTCTACTTTGTTCTCACTCTGGATCTCTTCACCTCAACAATAATAACTTACTGTAGCGATACATGAGCCCCAAAACATTTCAAACCGTAGCAGCTTGAGAAAGCAGCTGTCAAGTCCATCCTCCTTCTGGAGGGAAGTCATTATGGCTACAGTGATCTCATTCATCATTCATACAGTCACTGACAGAAGTTAGGGCCATCAGTGAGTCGTAAGAGTCTGGTTCATGCCAAGGACGTTAGCATGTCCATCTTTTTTACAATGGGGTGGACACCTCTACTTTCTGGAGATGAAACTGACCAAACCAACAAAATTGGAGTTCATGGTGTATCCAGAAACATGCTATCCTAATGCAAATTGATGGTGCATTATCTGGTGTCTAAATTCTCCTCCCAACGTGACTTTATTTAACATTTTACCGTCTTCGTTTCAGGTCGGGGTCATGCACAAGAATGATTTTGACCCCATTGCTCAGCACAGAGACTGGTGTCCCTGGATCACAGCAGGAAAGGAAAACGTTGATCCGGGGGCCGTGCCCGTTTTGGACGGAACTTCAGCGCTTCATCAGCAGGGCTGGAAGGAAGCCCTTGACCTCCTCATACCCATGAAGAAGACCTCCGATACAGTGGGCGGAAGTCCAGCGCAGGTTAGTCCAAGCATGAGCAGGTTTTCTCATACTAGTTACATATGAGTTTTGCTGGTATGTAACAACATCGCTATGTAGCTTTAATCTCAACAATATCTGATGTTTCTCTATTCTCTTTCCACCTAGGGCCCTCATGACAAGTCTAAAAGGGTGTTTGCTATTTTCCGACAGTGGCAGGTATCCTCCTCTCCATCTCATTAGATCCTTTCCACCTGAACAAGATAGCAACACTGGATTGACGAACCAACCCACCCTCTTCTTGTGGTACAGACTTTGTCGAGTCGATGACAAGAGTGTCCTATCATATCAATGTCTGCCATCCCTTCCAGTCGTCTGGAGGAAAGCGAACATGCTTTTCTTTAATGGATGAGTGTCTTCTCTGTAATAAGGGACACATGTGAAGTACGTGTGAGACAGAATTGTACTATATGAAAGTTTGGGATATGAAACCGTTAAATCCTTGCCTCGTGTATTCATTAGTCGTCGTGAAGATATACAACAGATAGAAACTGACTACCAACTGCTTTTGTAGTCAGGCATGGAAGATAACGAATCCCTGATCCTGAGAAAAGGACATGGATGGACACTGCAAAGGTCAATGTTTACCTTCAATGTACGTTGAGTCATTTGACAGACTGGTAAAGATTAACCTCGGATTAACAAGAACTGTGAGATTGTGCTTTTTTGTCTGAGTGGGTGTGTGTAAGTCCGTTTGTAGTATTTTTCTAAAAACAAAAAGCAATGCAGAGTTCTCTTTGAAAAGAACACGTTCTTTTTGTTGGTTTTCCATGGAGTCAATGAAGACAGGTGGAACCAGGTGCCATGAACATCAAGCATGTTTTGAATTAGTTTCCGGATGCCTTTACTTCCTGTTTGCCTTCCTGTGACATCTCATTGCTAATGCAGTCCTACCTATCCTGCATGTGCTTTTATCTTTGTAGAATTTCTTTTTAGGGTTTAAATAAAATTATGTTCTGAAAGTTTCCTATAAACGTTGCACGTTGTTCCTATGAGAGAGCGTTTGAATAATTAATGTTAACTAAACATGAATGTGATTGTAAATACATTGAAAAACGTGTCTTTTAAATGTTTCAGTACCCCTGTTCCAGTTCAAACATTCACTGCATGCTCTCTTATGTTACCTTGTATCTCAACCATCTAGTTAGTGTTAAACATGAACTGCGTTATGCACCAAAAGCATCTATACTTTAGAATTATTTGTTTTACTAATGATACCTCGAGGCTTGATCATCATTAAATACAAAAAAAGCATATCTGTTTTCAAAGCAGGTTCAGCATGAAGTTGTCATTGGAGCAATATAGATTTTTTTTATACCATGTGCTCTTGAAAACATTGTTTTGATGTGATCCCATGTGTCCTGTTTTATAGCATGTTTTGACCTTTTTTTCAGCAACGATTCAGCCATTTAACAGCAAAAAAGAAGAAATGATGCCAGTTTATTCTTGATCTCCCACTGTATGCTTGCAATCATAATCATTTCCAGCTGTGAACAGACATTTTGAGGTATGAAGACAACCAGTGGAGCTTCCTTCAGGACTGCAATCCTTGAGAAATGCCTTTGTGTTAATAATTTCTCCACGTGCATACATTTCTATATTATTTCGCAATTCTTAAAAAGAAAACAATGTAACTGGTGTCAAATTGCACGTTATCGTGCAATCACAAACACTCTTGATAAAACTACAAAGATGGCAATTTACGGTGACGTTGGGTCGCGCATAGATGTCGTCCTACGCGGAGGGATCCCAGCTTGTCAGAGCCACAGAGCGTTGAGAGGCAGTGAATAGCAGACGTTAGTTCAGCAGCATATGAGGACAGAGACACAATCATCTGAGAAGACGTTTTGCTGTGAACATTTCGGAAAGCAAATGTTAACTTTCGGATAGTACAGTTTGCTAGACTGTCTAGCGTTTCGTGGGCTAGCTTTCAGTGTACCAAGTGGTGTTCTGCGGTGGAAATAGCAAAAATGTCGTCTCCAAGTCCGGGTAAAAGGCGAATGGATACCGATGTGGTGAAACTGTATCCTTTCTGAACATAAACAAGTCTGTCACTCGCTGTCTAGTTAGCTAATGTATGTGTAAATGTGATAGAAGCTAACCCATTTTTATTGCCGCTGCTTGTTTCTGTTGGTAACCCAACGCAGATAGAGTTTTCATTGTGAATGACAATGTGTTTGTGTAAACAACAATTTCTAGCAAAGCCAAGTCTTAGCTATTTCTGTCCTGCGAACCCTCAGTCGCTTATCGGGACAGCTGTGCTAGCTAATCAGATCATGTCCTTTCAGTATTTCCCAACACTATATTTTTTGTCACATTGAGGTTTGTTGTGTATTTTCCAAAATAGCTGCACGAGCCGAACAGATGCTAACGTTGTTTTCCTTTTCTAGGAATGTATGTCATCTTGTTGCATCTTGTCCACTCAATATTACATCTGGCAGGGCTTGACTAAACACTTCACTGAAATCTAGCTTCTTTGTCCAGCCTGTTGTTTTTGAGGGGAGTTAAGTCAAATTCTCTCCTTACACGTTGGCACAAGAGCTTGTTTACATAATGTAATGCTAACGTCAACTGAAAATGCTGTTGTCTTTTGTTCCACACTCGGTAAAAGGTTGGCGTTATTGCAGCATATGTGGCTTGCTGGATCTAAATAGCGTTGCTTTGTAACCTCACGTAGGGCTTTCTTATTGTGTTATTGCAGCTGTCACTTGAAATGTTAGCTTGTAACGCTGCTGAGCTGGCTAGCGAGTCTGTAGGTTAATTTCAACATCAAAATGGCCACCTGATCTATGTCTCACTGTACTCCAGTGACTGCAGGCTTGGCAGGCTGACTTGTATCGGTTAAGATTGGTAATATTTTGTTCCATTAATATTGAAGTTGTAACTGATCCTGGCAGCTGGTTGTTTTAAGTGCACAGCAGGTGTCATGAGGCAGCGGCCGTTTTCACAGAGGAATGCTTGAACTTTCAGGCAACATCCAGTGTGTTCGGTTTTTCCAAGTCTTTGTCACCATGTTTACTTTTGTGTATGTGGTTTATTTGTTTGACTACAACTATGGCTGCCAGTGGGGGCTGTAAAAATGAACCATAACAGCATATTTGCTGCCTATGCAATGTGCTAGAAGAACAGTAGAAACAAGTAGTTTTGTTTTTGTCCCAGCACAGTGGAGCTTAATCATTGGGTAGTCTGTTACTAGCCAGAAACCACAAGAGGGTGGGACTTAGAACAGCTGATGGGATGGCAGTAAAGCTTAGTCAAATATGTGGCTAGAACTGGGCTGGACATATTAAAGCAAAAACAAGGGGAAGTTGTCACAACAGGGTCCAAATAAGGGTTGAAAGGAAAAAGTTTTAAAACCTTTGTATTTGGATCTTAAAGTTTTTAATCCAATGTTAGAAAAAGCTGTGGTTTTTTTGTACTTTGTCTTATATCCCCTTTACTTTTTCAACTATGATTCTGCATTTCATGACATCGCCTGCCTCATACCATCCTATTAGATTTGGCACATGACTCACCTGATCTACCATACCTATGTAATATGTGAATACACAACAATACTGGGCTTCACCTGGTTTCATTCTAATTTCTAGCTACAGATCACTTTGTTTTTTTGGCATGTTGCCTCAAGCATTTTGTTGGTAGCAGCAGTGCTTGTTTGAGCAAGTTAATACCCCCCTCCCCCTTCACCAGTCAACTCCACTTCTCTGTAGGCTATGGCAGCCATTACAGAGTGATAAGGCAAAGAGAACAGAACTTTTGTTTTTTGAATGTTTGAGGTACATACAAACACTTACACAGAACCTTACAGTTCTGGGGTACTACACCCCCTCTTTTAGAGCTACGTCACTGATTGAGAAAACAGATTTGATTCATGCAACCTGTTCAGTTGCATACAATGACATGGGTGTAGTAGGACATGGGTTCACTGCTGACCAGGCCATCTTGTTTGGTTGAGGGAAGGAGGGTTGCTGGTCTGGGCAACAGTTCCTTCTGTTCTGGTGCCTAATAGCAGAACTAGCTGTAACAACCCCTGTCTGTGGTCCCGATCTCTGCGTCTCCCCCTTGCCGTAACCAAAGCCCGAAACTCAAACCGTCTTGTAGACAGGCGCAGCTTCTTTCTTATGCGCTGCCACTGAGAGCCCTCACGCATTAATTTGCCGCCGCCACCCGAGAGCGGAGAATCTAGAGCGGGGACCATTAGGGAATTCATGAAAATGAATGTCAGAATGACCTCAGCATGTAGTATGACTGGGATTAGGCTTTGAGCTTTGTCCTAAGCCAGGTCCATTGATACTGTAGCAACATGCTTTTTGTGATAATTGTGCTGTCTTTGTGTTTGCACGGCAAAAAGATGAAATCTTTGTACTATTTAATGGCATTGTTATTCAGACATTTGTTTACATCGACTTTACTTGGATTTTTTGTTTACGCCCCACTTGTTTGCCTCTTTTGAAAACTTCAGGGACAATCTGTTTATTGTCCAGTCAGTCCAGTAAGTTAAGACCGAAGTCCTCAACCTTCAATTAGCATTATTCTCAAGTGACCTGCTGAACTTTTGGCCACTGCCCATTCACTCATGCTGCTGGACATGTTCTGGAACATTGTGTTCTTGAAGAAGAATCTTGGCAGAGTGTGTCCTTTCAAACAGCTTTACATTCAGATTGTGTGGGGTTGACAGCACATACTGTGTAGGTAATACTGCAATTATATACATGTGTTCTTCATTGGTATACTCACTTTACATATGCTTTGAAGCAGTAAGCTCCTGGAATTTGAGCAGGTAGATTACAGAAGACTAAGCGTATTATGAATGCCAACACCGCCTCCTAATGTGTAAGGCCTATGGAATTTAATGTAGAGAATATGACAGACAAGACAATACTTACCTCAGAGTTAAGAGTAATCTGATGACAAATGTGTGTTGATATAGTCTTCATGGGAATGTAGTCATTTGTTTTCCCCGAACAAGACTATAACTTATCTCTCGGATTCTATTGTGTGTGTCATAGATGACAAGTTATGTAAAGGTGATGAACTTGCTGCTTTATTTATTTTATATTGTTAAAATATAACTGGAACGGTAACCTTGTAAAATCAGACCCTGGCATTTCAGTTCTTCATGTGGCCTTCGATAAACACGTTGCTTTCACTATGTGGCACAAAAGTCCTGGAATTTGATAATCAAAAAACAGCTACCCTCATGGGTTCATAACATTAAAGCGTTTAAACATTCTGTCACATCTTCAAACATCACTTCAGCTCTTTGAAACTGCTCTTCTTTAGTCTCTACTGAGGCCAAAGTGTTTATCTCTACAATCGCATGAATACCTCAAGTGCACGTTTGCTCGTAGATGAAATGTCATAACCTTGATACGAATGTTTTCGACATTTTATGTTAACCGAACTGAATCTCATCTTGTACGGCTCAACCTCTCAGTCACTGCCGCCAGCGGGTGATGGGATAGCAGTTCTGTGAAGCATGGAGACCAATGATTTATATCCAACGCAGTAGAGAGTTGTTGAAGGGAGGGTTTGCATGCTTCAGCGGCCGCGGTATCCATCATGATACCTGGCTTGAAGGCCAGCATATGGGTCTTCATCATTTTATCACCAATCAGCCAATTTATATAATACACAGGTATGTTGTTTGTCATTTGTAGTGCTTCAATACCATTCAAGGTGATTTTTCAGTGGCTGTTGATGTAGCGCTTTGCCTTCCATAAGCCTTTTTTTTAGTGTTCACAGCCAGGACGTAGGTTTGTAGGCGTAGTTTCCTCTAGTTCCCTTTTTTTTTTTCTCACCACACCTCCTGAATCGGAATACCAATTCTGAGCTTTATCTGCACTCCGCTTGGTGTTTCAGCCCCATTGTGCTCTTGTATCATGACATCCGGAGAGCATCAGCAGCTGAGTCTTTTGTGTTTTCCGTTTACAGGAGCCCCTGTGACCTCAACCTCCCGCTGCTGTGTCAGACCAAGTCACAGGCAGCTAATCTGCTCCCAGCATTACTAATGCAGTACGGAACAAACTAGATGCAGATTAATATGAGAATGAGCAGGGGGGGTTTCTGCCCACATCTGACTTAAAGACGTGCATGATGAACCTGGGACAACAGTGGGGAAAACTCTGCTCTACTAATACAGCTCCGTTCTATAAAGTACTTTGTTGTGATGTCAGTGTGACAGAAGGGACTTTCATAGGTACAGATACAAAGAAGTTTGGAAAGTTACAGAAAGTTGTAAGCCATAGTCCTGTTTTACCGTATGCCGTATGCAAAGATGGCAGTTACTGTAGGTATGAATGTACATTGCTAAAAAAAAAAAAAAACATGACACTGACGTTGGAATAGCAATGCATGTTGTGTGGAGGAGAATCACAGCCTGTTCAAGGTGCTGTTATTAGTCACGATGTCTGTATAAGAATATATGAAGACGGAATTAGGGGACAGAACATTCCTGTGTCTGTGTAAAGGGTGCAGCTGTAATGGCGGTACAGCTCGCTCTAGACGTTGAAACTGTTGTTAAACGTTACGCTTCTGATTGTGGAACACCACAAGGCTATCCATAATCCAATGGTGGGGTAGCAACTCACCAGCTTTCTTTGCTTCTCTGTAAGCTAGTGAAACGTAATGATGGGGTGGATCATTTTTATGGCGGTATATATTTGTAAAAGTGGTGTATTTATGCATACGGTCATACGGAGTGTTAACTGTTAAGATTTATGTGTCTTGAGAACACAGCTTCTTCACGATGTGAATGACTGTCGATATTGAAGTCTTCTGAATGTATGCGTTAGCCGACTCCCACACATCCAGGTTAACCGTGGCACCAGTTAGCTAGCAAGTAGCGAACAGCTGGTGACTGTTCAATGACTAATAAAATATATAACCTTTTTAAATATGTCCTTTAGTTACCTTAGATCCCGGGTTTGTAGGCCTACTCAGGTTCGATGAATCATATGCAGTGCCCTCTTGGTGCCCGCACTGTTATATTTAACCAGCACCAACATTTGTGAATCTTGCCTGCAAATGTCGTGACCGAAGATCTTGTGTTATTACGAGTTTTGCCCCAAAGATTTCAGTTCTCGTAATGAGTGTTAGTAGATATAATAGCAGCACAAGGAAATGTGCTCTGTTTCATTTTCTCACATTGTCGGGATGATGTGATGCCAGAGTTTGTCTCGAGCTCCTCCCTTTTGTAACGTCTGCCTCTATTCACCTTCTTTTTTTTGCAATAGCTGAAGCCATTCAAGTATCTTTAAATCACCCAGCCCTAATTAAGCTCCTGCTCATGAATTAACAATTAAAAATAAGGATGGAGCCCTGCTTAGTCAGGGTGGCCCCCACCCCGGCCGACAGTTGTGTTTTTGGAGTTCAGGAGAAAGGCTTCTCTGACAGTAGGAGATTGAGGCCCTCACTGTTAATCCCACTGTGCAAACGGCGAAGCTTCCTGCATGCATGGCTGAGTTCTCTTAGAAAAGCAGATGGACTGAAGTTCCCCTCTTTGTTTTGGATATGGGTTTTTTTTTTTCGGACACTGGGGAGCTCGGCCTGCCTCTGCTATTCACGCGCGCTGCTCCTTTAAAATAATACTTGGCTCTTTCTTGCAGTCTGCCTCTGTGTGTCTCTTATCTGAATCAGTTTGATAAAAATAAACACGTGTGTGTGTGTTTCACACTTAAATCCAGGCTCGTCAGTGGTTTCCTTGACATGCCTGCATTGAAATGTAGGATTCTTCTTTTTCTTTGTCTGCATAGCAGACAGCATATCTCGTTTGATCTGTCAGTAGATTTGGTCACCAGACAATTGCCTCAGGTTCATGCCGTAGTTTCACCTGCCCTGGCTCAGTTTTGTATTAATTAATGTTCATATAGTTTGTGTGCACATGCACACGGTACGCATGCATGTGCACACACAGCGAGACCCTGTGCTAACGCTGTAAATAGACTGTTGATTTAGTGAAAGGCTGAGAGGAGGAGCAGCTGAGGGATTCATGTTTGATTGCAGTGGGTGGGCTTTCATTTCTCACCAAAGAAGACAAAGAACTTAGCCTGTGCAGTGCTGTGCTGCTCCAGCTTTCATACAGGGAGGTAGTCATCAGCCAACACAGCATATTGAGGCCTTCCACAAATGGAAAAGGAACCTGCATGTATTGCAAAGCGATTATAATATTTTGTGTAATCTGTGGCGCATTGATCTGTGATTCTTATTTCAGGTAGCTAGAAAAAGTAGGCCTCTTGTATTGTTTCACTGCTTGCACATTCAAAAATGAAAGCAGTGGATTGCAAATCTATTTTTTAGACTTTTGTGGTAGTAGATCTTAAGGTGCTTTAGCCTCTGGGTTGGAGTCGGGGTTAACCTTTTTTCTTCACACATCCTGCGAGCCCACAAAAAGGGTTTGTTATGACTGATTAACATCTACACAGGTTCAACATGTTTCACCTGTTACATAATAATAGTGGGCTGTTTTCTGATAATAACAAAGTAATCTTTTCCGTGTCATAGGTAGCGTGTCGACATTCTAGACCTTATTTAAATCAATGCAGAAAGGAAAGTGCATTAGAGCTCATTTTCTTCCAGCATCCAGTGAGTGTAGCACTTGACCGCTACCAGACATTTACATTTGGATTTCAGTGAGTCAGGCCTTTTGAGCCGTACGCTCATTGATATGTAAAACCTGCTGCGAGGTTTACTTCAGCACGGACCGCACACGCTGGCGCCCTTTGCTGCATCAATATCCAAATACTTAATGTGTCATCAGCTCGAGCTCGATGCTTCGAGGACAAACAGCTTATGCTCCAACTTTGCTCAAGAACATCCCACTTGAGATGTTGTGAGTCATCCTGGTTCATTTCGATTTAACATTTCGAACTTGCACTGTAAAAGGCACTGCTGCTTTGTTTTCATGACACGCATCCAAACCAGTGGCCTTTGGATTATGCAGCCTGTTGACGTTAAACACACATAACATCAGTTGGCTCTTTATAGTTGAATGAATGTTGGGACAATAGCACATAAGGAGATGTGATAAGAATAGTAAACTAACCTGCTTGGCGCAGTTCTCAGTGAGGAGTTCCCTAAACCAAACCACAACAAAACATATGTAAACAGTACTATTATTACATATTTATATATTGTAAACTACTGCACAGAGGACTACATGCTTGAAATAACATAGTAGGGATGTAGAATATTTAACAATATTTAATGGTATTATTCCCTGTAACGTTATAACCATGCGGAAATATTACCATAAAACATCGTGTGACCACAAGTCACATCAGCATATGATATTAATTTAAACCAATCAGGTTAAAAAAACTACACTCAATAAGTTTGGCTTCGGCAGAACTTGTCAGAACTGGATTTGAATGACTGGCAGCGTGCGTATCATTACTATATTGATTCCATTGCAGTCAAGCAAACATTCAAGACATTTAAACTCCTTATTACTGGTGTCCCTCTGGTCTCTCATTGGCAACCACCACACATGTCGTGAACACTACACTGACATCTGTTCCTCTTTTAATCTTCCCCATTTAAAACTGATGGGAAAATAATGGGGTTTTTTCCGCGGTAGTATTTGGATAAAGGTACTGAGAAGGTTGACGACATTGCCCTGAGGACTTTCGTCCTTAACTGGTCTGGACTAGTCTGTTTTTAATTGTAAGTTATTGTCAGCAATAACCTGAAGTGGCTTGACTCTGACATTTTATTTGATATTACCAAACAATTATTGGGATCTCCAAATGGAAAAGCCCGATCCATTTCTGGATCGATGGCAGCCATACTCTCTGTCTCCTCTCAGCTCAGTATGCATTAACAGAATATCTATATTTAGAGTCAATGAGCTGGAGTCTTGACAGTCAGGCTGCGATTCTGCATTGAAACTGAGAGTTTGACACGGAAGGGCAATAAAAGAAAGTAAACAGTTGGCGGAGGATGTTTGCAGCAGTTTGAAAAGGAGTGCGAGTGAAGGAGTGGGTCGGGCAGGGCTGGCTGGTGACGGCTGCAGGGGAGAATGGTGTTTGTTGGCATTGAGCTGATTAAATCACACTCTCCCAGCAACACCCTGCGTATCACTCGCTCTGCCTGCTGTGTCTGGAGGGTTGCCGTGCTGCACTTCTTGCCCCTGTTTTCAGACCGCTGAATGTAGTGCAGGTCCTGCTGCTCCACACCAGCACAGTCTGTTTAATTTTATAGACATAAGCAAAATGAATTTAGTGTAAACAGATTTATATCCTCTTTCAATCAGGCCCCATATCAGGGGGTAGTCACTGCTTGTGTAAGGATGATGAAGGAACCCCTTTGTTGTCGGTATAAAATTGATCTGTTCTGTTACTGTCTTGCGGCTGTTTCAAAGCAGACTTCTTGGGGTGTTTCTTCTTCTTTCTTTTTTTTTTAGAAATAAGCCTTGTATTGATCTCCTCAAGGAAATGAAGGTTGTGTGTGCATTTCTCTCGGTAGTCTATAGTGTGTTTCTGTTAGTGGAGGAAGCCTACACTGGCTTACACCCTGTGGGCAGCTGCTAGATTTCCTGCCTTTGATTGTACATTGTTGCAGAGAGAGCGAAAGAAAGGATGCTCGCGCGAAGCGCCTCATCTCTAAATGTTCCTCTTTGGAAACGATTCCAGTGTTTTTGTTGCTCTTTCAGAAATATCTGCTGCACCCTCTCAAACGACGTTATATTTCCATCCATCACTAAGGCCCAAAGCAAACAGACTACTTCTTGTCAGCATTGAGTTCACTTCATGTCAGCATGCAGCAAGGCGTCTCACCTCTCAGACAGAGCTGTCGCGGCAGAAGATGACGAAGGTGTTTTGCCGTGCAACTGAAGGAGAAGTTTTATCGGTTTATATAGTGGAGGTTTACAGCATCAGATTGTTGAATAGCTGTAGTATGTTTATGACATGAAGATTAATGCTTTACTCTCTTGACAGTTGAACTGCATGCTTGATTGCTCTACTCTCAAACTCGCTGGTGTTGAAACGTTGCCCTCTAAATCTGTTCTCCTGCCAGGTTACATCCTCTGGTTGTAGTTGTTTGGGGGACAGTGCAGCATTTCTAAAAATAGGTTTTCTCTTCTTTGACACTTATAAAATTTGTCCTTTTAAAAAAACTGGGAATTTGTTATTATATAAAACAATATATTACTATATAAACATGAAAAGCCACATGTTCTCCTGGTGACACAGCTTTATGTAGCTGCCTCTGATTCCGTCAGCGCCCTGTGAGATGTGAAGTTTTATGACACTTTTCCACTGATTGCCAGGGAAACTCCTCATGACATCAGCCTTTATAAAAATAAGTTCATCTTCTATAAAAATTCCCCTGGAAATGCTACTCTGATGGATATTCATTTATAACCGACTCTATGTGACATAAATGAAATGTTTGTTGCCCTTTCTCTCGTGCCTGTTGAGATGCTCGTCATCACTGGCTTGCAGTCCACAGCAATGATGTCATTCAGCCTGCAAGGGAAGATCAGCATTCAGCAGACTGAACCCGGCTCATTATCCGGCTGCCTCTCCTTTTGGCTTCACTATTTCCGTGTTTCCTTCATTTTATACCTCAGCAGCCCTCTTCATCTTCTCATGATCTTACTCCTCCGGTTCAGCTCTCTTGTTTTCTTGGCTGACCTTATTCTACCTCATCTTCGTATGCTCCTTTTCCCCTCTTCGGCTCCTTTGGGGTTACAGACTATTGCTGTCTTTACGACACACTTCTTTGCTTTCACTCTCTTAAACACACTGCTTCTTATGCTGTCTATGTCCGTGACGTTAATAGCTATAAAACTGTGCATGGTGTCCTCCCTGTTATACAATGACCTAGGAGTTTTTCCATGTTTATGGCATTCTCTAACTGCTGCTATTTCCTGTTGTAGCAGCCCAGTCTGCCCAGAAGCTTTATAAACCTTCCATTTGAAATGATTACTTGTAAGTGGAGGTGTTAGCTGGAGTATTGTATGCTGGTTTTAAACTGGCAACCCGCCTGTCGGGTTAGTTCTCTCTTTAGATTTAACTGTACATACCAAACACACAAGGGTGGAACATATAACGAGTAAAGGATTAATCGTGGGTACTACTGGAGCACCTACACCCAGAAGATGAAAGGATAGAGCGGCGTCTTCCTCCTGTTCCTCTCCTAAAAACAAAGATGAGAGAAGCAGCGAAGTGCTTTGAGACCGGCCTCCCCGTTACCAGAGCAACCACGTCTGCCTCCGAAAAGGGAAATTCTGGAACACTGATTGACAGAGTGCCGTTTATGATTCCCCACCATGTTGGTTTTCCGTACTTAAGAAGACGTTTGGTCAGAATTGGGATATTTTGATCCTTGGTCAGACTTGGACAGAAGCCTGAATAGACCAGAAGGAAAACAAGACATGTCTGGACCGCAGCCGTAGATGCTATTTACTGCATATTTTTACACTTAAACCTTCCAATATGCTTTATAATGTTAGAATCAGGAGAACCTCGACCTCTGTGCTGTGATACCTTTTGAAACATTTGATCGTAGTCCTTTCAGACATCTTCTTCCCTCACTGTCTGTGTTATCAAGCCGGGATGTCACATCCGGGGAACGTTTGGCCGGCTGATATATTTCACTTCTCAGAAATGTGGCGTTGAGCATGTGTGCGTATGTTCTTCTGGCTTGATTGGGTTCCGTGTATCAGATTATATGCGTGTGTGTAAAACGATACTGACCTGGTGCAAGCCACAGATTATGACTTATCTATACTAATCCAAGGTGGGGGGATGGACATGGGCATAATGCTGCGGCAGGGGAGCAAGTGACTGGATAACTTTGATAAAAGCACTTGATAGTTTGGTTAATTGGTGGTTTAACATGCAAATTGATATACAGAATATATTATGGGGTTTACACACAATATTCAAATACTTAAGTATAAGTTGACTATGGATGTGTACGTAAACAGACCCAGCTGCTGTCTTGATGGTCTTGATGGTCGCCTTCTCTTTCGTAAATACAATGTGTCGAGTCACCTTTGCTCCAAAAATGTCAAGCCCCTGCAGCTCAGTGTTTAATTTGTAGCAAAGCCCCGCCTCACCGGTTTCGTGGCCTGTCCACTTATATTTCTGTTTGGCTTGTTTGACTAAAGTGTCCGTCTTCCTCTCAAACAGTCAGGAATTTGATGATCGTTACCAGCGACTTGAGGTTATTTACAAGGTGGAGCAGATGAGTGCTCGGAGTCGTGTTTCCCTCCGGTTGAGGCAAGTGGGTTAGTCCATTGTCGCAGTCACACCTGGAAGATAACAAATCCCATCAAAGGGAATTAGGAGTTTTGGGATTAGTCTCACTCGCAACACAAATAAGAAAACAAGGATTTAATGCTTGAGTTGATATCATAACCAGAGATTATTCCTCACGCTAAAAACTGAGCATGTACATGCTGTTGCTGCCGCGTTCACTGTTAGAACTCGACGTGGTTACTTGTGACTGCACGTTAAATTTCATGCAACATTTCAGCTCACGATCCTGTGACAGAAGTCAGTCAAGGCTCCCTTCCCCTTCCCTCCTCCTTCTCTCACAGGATCTCACTACATGAATATTTACACATGACTAAGAATCTGACCTGAATCTGATTGCATGTAATTTTGGTGTCTAGTTACTACGCAGTCTGCTGTAAACATGTCAGCTAACCGTAGTCCTGATGTACGGCTGTAACATATGTGCCCTTTTGACACCCGCTGCGGTCAATGTCTATATTAGCCTGGATCATAATCATTATTGATTCAACCCCATTAATAGCTCATACCCCGCCCTGCCTTACGGCTGTCTTCCATAACAGTCGGTCCATACCATCCCCCTTCTCAGCATAGCTGCCGTCCCTCATGTGGTCGGACACACACGCTCACACACCAGTTCACATTCGGCTAGATGTGCAGTTGTCCTTAAAGTGTACAGCTCGGTGAGCTGCAGGATGTCGACACAATGCATGTATGTGGATGTTCCTCTTCTCTAAGACGTCCCATTGAATGTGCGCTATTTGTTTCGCTAGCATGCTTAAGTACTGCACTTGTGGCGTTCAGTGGTTACTCATCCTGTGCTGGACTTTGTACCAGAGAGCCTCAGAACGGCTTCTGGTCTCAACAGTCAGAACAGAGAGCTTCCTCTTTTGCCTGACAATGACACATTTCCTCACACAAGCCAGGGATTCAGTCTGCTCTTCCCAGACTCAACCGGATCTTAAAATAACCTCCAGTTTGATTTAACCCTTTGGGGGGGTCAGCACCACGGCTAATGGGATACACACTCAATCAGGATTGACAAGCCAGCTGCTACTGTGCGGCGAAGGCAAACAGATTTTTAAATCATCTCCTGTACTTTCCGCCTCTAAAGTGTTCATCCTGCTCTCCCCTCCGTCTTTCGCTCCTTTTTTTCCTCTTCCACACGTTTGTTTGCTCGCTAAGCCTCCGCGCGCTGTGGTTTGATTTCCTGTACTTTTTTTTTTTCCGCCACTCACATGAAAGAAAAATAATTTCTCCATTACGAATTTGTGTCAGAGGAGGGATCAAGACTGATCAGAGTGAGCGCGCATCACATCCACACAGCCATAAGGCTGAATTTTTGCCATATGATTTAAAAATTCTCTAATGCAGTCGGGGTTTGTTATTGCTGTGATGATGCCAGTAACTGGATTTGCAGAGGCAGACACCGGGTGATTACTTTCTCCTAGGACCCTAATAAAGTGGGATATGAAATATATAAACATCAGAATCTCAGCCAATTCATGGGTCAGGATTAAGTAGTAAGCAGTCATTTAGTCCTAAAGTTTCAGCATCCAGTGGTCATGAAGCAAATCCAGCCTCTCGCCATTAATGCTAGTACTTGAATAACGTTTGACAGCACAGCTTCTCAACCAGGAATACATCGTCTGCCGTCTGTTCCATTGAGATTCAACACATGTTTTGAGTTGCTGCTTTATGTGATCATATACCGCATCACTGCGAGTTCTTCAACTGTGAAGAAGCTACTTCATATTCGAAGACAAATCCACCTCCCGATTAAGTAGCTTGTGCATGTGGACAAACGTTTTCAGAGATCCTCTCTTTATTAGTATTTAGATAAACGAAGCCACTGTTTGATACAACAGGCCGCTTGCTACTGAAAGTGAGTCTCCTGGTGGAACGTTTGAAAGGAATCTACATTGATTTGTGTTCATCATCTGTCAGAAGCTTCCACTTCTCTCATTCGTCTTCATGAGTCTGTATGATATCAATGAATGATACCCGGCCTCATTATTGGCGGCATATGAAATGATTGTGTTGATTTATGTGTGTTGTTATATGAAGTCGTCCTTAACAGTCTTCACAGCATTGAAAGCAAACATGAAGTCACCATCCTCAGCGGACTCAATGAATTTGTAGTGAAGTTTTTCGGACCACAGGGAAGTAAGTATTTCTTTTCGTTTCTCCCTGATTTCATCATCGTATTATTATTGCGTCTCGACACGTTTGCAGATTCAATCCTTGTTGAACTAATTAACATGTCCCAGAAAGTGGCCTCACGGCACTTTGTGTGTTCTTAAACTCCAGTTCTAAAGTCCTGAAACAAATTAAGAAGCCGTCTTCGACGTTCTATCACGACCTGACCAAACGTTTAGCATTCTGTCGAACTCTTTGGACGACGCCTGACAGCATGAAGTCACCTTAAAAGTTGTCCTGAGGGAAGTCGGGGGAGGAATCTCAGGCCTTCTTCACTGTGGAATATAAAGAGAGGTTCTTCACAGTGGGACAGGATCATTAAATGGATTGAAACCATGCCTGAGGCCACAGAGTATAAAACAGGAGCCAGGCTCGAGGGGAATTTGGATGAGGAGAAGCAGGAAATACTTCTTTCTTACGGCGTTCTCAACATCTGTCGCACTGAAGTACACTTTTGCATCAATAAAGAGTAGGAAATGGGTCTTTGACCCTGTTTATGATGACCTGACACTAAGCCAAATAAAACATCTCGTGTGTGCCTCTGTATGTGTGCACATGCTCGCTGCCATTCATTAATGCGCTGGTCTGTTTTAGTGCCGCACATGAGGGCTCCGTTACACACAGCTATTCTGGGACTGCACCACATGCACACAGCTCTCTTCCTCTTTGATGTTGCTTATTCTACAACGTGAACTTAGAATTATCTTGGCTTGAAATACATTACTGCATAAAAGAAAAGGGGGAAAACGAAGGAAGCGGCATGTACGGCGGATTTCTCACTCGGCCTGTGTTTGCGAGCAGACAAGCAACGAGTTCGGAAAACTGATAGAGCCTCATGCATGAAGGGAGGAATAAGATCAAATGTATGAAAGTAGCTCCTCTGTCTGCAAAGTGTCCTTCATTATGTGCCTGTGTCTCCTCCTCCTCACTCACAGCGCCGTATGAGGGAGGCGTTTGGAAGGTGCGAGTAGATCTTCCTGACAAATACCCTTTCAAATCGCCATCAATAGGTAGGAGCGCAACCTTCACACGAAGAATCTCGCCGCTCTTCTATTCATGCTTTCCTCATCTTTACCTTTTCTTTTCGCAGGATTCATGAACAAGATTTTCCATCCCAACATCGATGAAGCGTAAGTTAATCACTCGTGTATTTGACGTATCAACGGTAATGACAATTAGACAAATGGTTTGATTAACGGGGCTGAAGGAGAGTGGAAAGAATGTAAACTGGTTAGAATGGTGCTACATTACAGAGAAATACAAAACCATGATAATTAACCCTTTAAAATACTAACTTTACAAGCCCCATGCAAGCAGGGAGCCACCTGTTGTTGACATCAGCAAAAGCAGCGCTCTCTCATTCTATCTGTATCTCCTTCCTTTTCTCCGTAAGGGGCGTGTCATACAATGTTCCCCGTACATTGATTCATTTGTGGCGGCGACAACATTAGTTTTTAAAAAGTGTACCTGTTGTTGTAACTGAGCCCCGCCCTCGCGTGGTGCTTCGAAAACAGGGAAAAGGGCTGTGATATTCCCTTTCGCTCAAAATATAGAAAACCTAAAGCAACCATAATGCGATGGGCTTGCTGTCCTCTGATGTTGCTCCCATGCGGCTGTACCGTCGTGGTGTGTTCGGTCTGCTTCGCCCCGCTGGCTTTGGTTTGACCGCACGGTGGACAGACGGGCTGGTTCGATTTTTGGAGCTGTTGAGTTCACGTCGTTCTAAAAATGCACAAGTACAATATGTAATTAGAATAAGCCGGCGTAAGTCTGCCGAATGATGCTAAATGCGGCTTGTTCCAACAAATGAGCGTGGAAGTCGTGCATGAAGCACGAAGGGTTGGACATTGTTCGACTGTACATACTACCCACACTGTAATGATACACAGCTGGTTGTTAAAACATCTTCAAGTGCGGGTTGCATGTTGTCATGTCCTGCTGTAAATAGCTGACTTGTTCAACTAAAAACACTTGAATTTATTCATGTTTATCATGTGAACTGAATTAAATATCTGTATGAAGAACCAACGCTGGCTTCTGGTAGTTAAACGCAGCGGGAGATTTTTCCTACAGGGAAGTTCAAGCCATTTAAAAGTAACCACCTGCTAAATCCAACCTGCTCACATGATCTTTCCCGACTTTACAAGTCGACAAGAAGGTCGATTAACTGCCACCGGAGCTGTGTGAGATACTGAGGGCTGCACTGGAGATATATCAGCGGTGTCCAGTTCAGGGCTGCGGCTCTCAGCCTCACGTGAAAGAAGTCTACAAGCCTCGTTGCTCATGTTATGGTTTATTACGTGTTGATATGCTGTGTTCATTGGATCTGGATCAGGACCCCCCTCTCACTTACTTCCCTTTTGCCTTTCGCAGGTCAGGAACAGTGTGCTTAGATGTCATCAACCAGACATGGACAGCCCTCTATGGTAAGTGGCTCTGCTGCATACGTGACCATATTAAGTTTCCTCACGGGGGGTCTATGTGATTATGTGTGAATAGCTTGACACGGGAGCCTTCCGCACCGAAAAGGTGACCGCTCGCTCCCTCGCTAGAAATTGTGGGACGCATTTGGCTGCAAAAATTGACCCTAATCTTCTCACTGAGGGGCGAAGCGATCACTAATGAGGTAACGACCTCGACCAGCAAGGTCAGAGCACGTCCACCTTTCTGACAGGGACGATTTAGTGTCCGTCAGCTGTGAGAGACAGAGACACGCTCCGGGTTTCCACGATTGTGTTTACAGTCGCTCCTCACCGTCACCGTGTGTCTCACCATGCCCCCGTGCCCTTCTCCCTCTTTATTTCCCCATTAATTTCTCATAATGTAGCTGTTGAGCAATATAAATGGCTTTACAGTCGTGTTGCCAACAGACGTTTCAGCAATCCCTCCTGTTAATTTATTCCATGTTCAGGATCTGAGTCAGGAGAATATTAAAGCCCTAAATGACATTTAAGCACCCTCACAAATAATTCAGATTCAAGTGTTGTTGTATAACATACTTGAACCAGATCCACCACATTTAGATGGTAATTTTTGTGTGGTTATATCAGATGACGGCAGCAATCAGATCCTTTCAGAATTCGTATAAAATGTGTTTGTTGTTGTTGTATTGAGCGTTTGAAAAAAGGAAATTCAGATTTGAGAAGAACGTGGAGAGAGTAGGCCACTCTGTGATGAACGTCTGCAGACACAGAGGAAACAAACGCGGCTGATTAAATCATCTAAACATCACGGCGCTGAACAAAAGACTGTAGGATGGGTTTCAACTTGATTGGGCCCAATGGCGACCCCTAGGAGATGAGGGCAGAACTGCAGGTTTACCAACAAGGCCGGAGTGAAAGCTGAGGCCTGCTAGCAGAGAGCTAGTGAGAGGGATTAGTGCGCTTCGAGCCGCTGTGAGGATTTCACCTTTTGTGCTGTACGGTCATCGCAGACTTACGTCTTAGTAAACTGATTGTGGCCTTCACTAGTGCACTGTAGTATTTGTCCTCGCTGGCTTATCAACTGGTATCTCCTTGTCTCTCTCGACTCTCTTCTCAGATCTGACCAACATCTTTGAGTCGTTCCTGCCACAGCTGCTGGCTTACCCAAACCCCATCGACCCTTTGAATGGAGATGCAGCCGCCATGTACCTTCACCGGCCAGAGGAGTACAAGCAGAAAATCAAAGGTTCAGTCTGATGAAACACAGATAACTCAAACCCCGTTTAAACCGATCACCTGGCTGACCCTCGTCACTTGACAACATGGGTTAATCCCAGGTCACGATAGATAATCACATCCCTCACAGGCTGCACATGTGCTAACCCATCTGCAACCAATGAGATCCTTTCAAGTTTTTAAATGTATTATCTCTCTCTTCCTGTGCTTCCTCCTCTTCAGAGTACATCCAGAAATATGCAACAGAGGAAGCTCTGAAGGAGCAGGAGGAGGGGGCCGGCGACTCTTCATCCGAAAGCTCCATGTCTGATTTCTCAGAAGACGAGGCCCAGGACATGGAGTTGTAGTGAAAGGAGGGCTCCCCCCATCCCGCCTTCTCCTTTAATCCCCACAGAGACTATATTTGATTTCCTAACCATGAGAAAGCAGACTTATAATATTCATATTTAAACAAGTTGATTTTTTTATTATTATTATTACTACTAAACAAGGATTTTTATGAATATCTAGCCTTTGGTGTGTTTGACAGACACCCCTCCCATTCTGTAGCTGTTTCTCCCCCCCACTGATATCGCGATTGCTTTCATATTCTCTCCCCACCATCACTGCATTTTTAAGACGTGTCAGGTAGTAAATCTCCCTCTGAACTTCCCGTTGGACCCTGATTTTTTCGGTCGTCCTGCCAATCGACTCTGACAAAGGCTTTCTTAGTTGCTTCACGATATAGCTGCTTGGGTTCAGCATGCCTGGGTTCTCAAATATCCCCCCCGTAGTCAAGACAGTATTCATTTTAAACGCATCAATCACGCACAGGGTATCTTACTACACTCAACATTACTGGAAGGAAAAGGCGCGGCGCCTACAGACGCGCTGAAAAAGATGCTGAGCGAGCATATCCTTTTTCAACATATTGATCGAGGCGCGCGTCTACAAAAGCAAACTTTCAGTTCGGACGCTGCTTTGGCTGTTACTTCACTTTTTGTGTCTCTTTTGTCGACAGGCTTCAGCTTCCTGTCAGCGTGCGCTGCTGTGCAGTGCAAGATAAATACTGAACACCGTCGGGTCTTTGGGACAAACGTACATGTCTTATTAGACGGCGAGCGACGACGTGCACACGTACAGCTGCTGAAGAGTTGTGCACAAAGGCAGTGACGACAGATGTGGCTCCTTTTTTTAAAAGGCACTTTGAGGAGATCCTTGTTGCATCTGACCGGTTTGCACTGGTTCTCCGTCATGACGCACCTCAAACATGTTTTCATCGTGCCGGACGTCCTTATATTACAATCCTCCATCTTCCTCTTAGCGGAACCACATTTCGATCATCATCCGAGCGTTGAAGCATCCACTACTCTAGTGGCACTGATCATAGGAAACAAGGTTTGTTCTCAGTAAAGCAGAACAAATCTTATCTGAGGGAAGATGACGAGGGACGTGCGGAGGTTGAATCTGTCCTCCTCACGTTCCGATGTTGCCAGGAGTTCGCTCCAGTGCCCCTCACGTGGGTCCGACTGGACTCACAACCACAACAGTTATACGGATTTATCATTTCAAAATCACTAAATAGGAGCCAAATATTTGATTGAGGGTAATTGATTTGATATCATACGTGCACATAAAAAAACGGTGTTCATCCACGTGTGGAAGGTGAATGCAGTCGCAGCATTTTCAACCGTTTTCCTTTATCTCTTCTCACTTTTAGCCCACCGGGGGGGTCAAGATGTTTGGATGTGTGTGTGTGTGTGTGTGAGACTGTATGTGTGTGTATGTACAGCATCTACCTTGTACAGGGGAGAAAACACCTCTCTGTAGCCTCACGGAAAACCCCCAGTGTTGCGAACACGGCAGTCAAACTACCCAGAAACCCCCTTGAAATGTGTTTGCAGTTAGGATCACCGGTTGGCAGGTGACGGATCCCAGCAGGGAGTACGCGGGGATCTCAACTTCCCTCCTCTGTGCCTCATCACAAAAAGGAAGGTGACATTTGAAGAAGTCTCCAAAGGCAATGTCCCCCCCCCCCAAAAAAAAAAAAAGCCATGAAGATGAAAAGCACACTTCCACTGCGATGCGATCCGCTGATCTTAACGTTCGCCCTCTTGCAGATTCCGGCGGAATCACTCAGGCCTGAGTGGCATCTGGTTTATTTGAGCTGAGGTAGGCTTGTTAGACTTTCACGGCTCAGGTTTGACATACACGACTTTGGCTGTATCTTGCATAGCGATTAACATTTTACACCCCGAGAGGTATTTTGGAAGAACGGAAACCATGGTGATATTTGTTCAGCTGTGTTTTTTTGACATGTCAGGATAGTTAGTTTTTTTTTCTGGGTGGTGACTTCAACTAAACACGCTATATTACAGATAGTTAGCTAGTTTGGTATTCTTACCTGATACAGCGTTCAACGCTCATCTGACTTTTTTTAGTTTGTGTCCGTTGTGTGATTATACGTCAGATCCTCCATAGACACGCCTGCTTGTCCTCTTCCTGCAGATTGTATAGGCGGTGCGTGTTTCAGACTAGGGTGGGGTTTGACTCGTAGAGAGCCTGATAGATCCAACTGTACAGATATCAAGTGTGGTGCAGCCCCCGTACAAGAGAACTGGAGATCCTACAAAGGCACAATTGAAGCATTGCGGTGCTCGTAAACGACGTTTAACTAGAGATTCTTTGGTTTGCTTTTGAGTTCCAGCGTTTATCATTAGTTTAACCGCTCAAAGATATTTCTCTTCTCCACTTCAGGACCGGTTTGTATTAGCTTCCAGCTGGATGCAGGCATTTTAATTGTTATATTAGGTGTGTTCTCAGCAGTATAATGTCTTATGTACTCCGAGTGGCCGTGGTGAGCCACGTCCGATCCAACAGAACAAAACCCGTATGCAGTTTCACAATAAAACGCTTGAGATTTTCCTCCTAAGCTGCCTATAAAAGTTTATTTACCCCTTTTTTTTTTTGTTCTTAATCTTGAAGCAGCACTGTTGCAAGTCAATAACAATCACCCCTGAGGAGAACTTTTTTTCTTTTAGGTAATCCAGATTGGAATTCTTGTTTTTACATTTGTGCAGTATTTGTACCTGAGTGCTGAAAATACAGAGTGTCCCAGATGAGAATAAAAAAAACAAAAAACAAGCACATCATTTATGCAGTGGTGCAACAGGGAACTACTATTCTTTGTCTTCTTTTAAGCATCTGCTGGGCAATAAATGGATGATATCTTCAGCCTTGGCTTGGTGTCGCTCTGATAAACACGAGGCACCATCTGATCTTCTCGTGACCTCCCTTGTTCTTTCGTGCTCCTTCAGTGTCCTGAGAAACGACCACTGCCTTTTTATTTCCAAAGTCAAGAGCTAAAGAAATGACCCCGAAAACCAGTGAATGATGATGCTTCCCACTGCGACTTGAATTCTAAATTACTTTTGAAAAAGTATGGGAAAACATGTTTACTGTGCTTTTATTTAACTTCCCTTTGACTTCCTCCCCTCCCTCCGTTCTGCGACAACCAGAGTTACAAAGTCCTGCAGTTTTAGACGGCGGCTCCAAACAGCTAGATTTCATATGAAGGGATTGATGGGTCCCTGCAACCACCTCACACACACACACACACACACACACACACACACACATCCTGCCAGGCAGTGAGGATGAAGGGCCTCAGCAAAGACCGGTGTCAAGATTTCATCGACACGACATCCATTCTCCATTTATCAGCATAGCTGCAGAGAGCCCACTCCTGTGATATCACTTGCCCCCCACCCCCATGTGCTGACTGTGTCTTCTCATGCACTTGCATGTTTCTGGTGTCGAGACCCGTTTGGCGCACACAACTCCCATTCTGTCTTGTGCTTGTGTGGATTTGTGCCCCGTGCCGGGCTTCTGCTGCCACCAGGGGATTTAGCAGGCACACACAGCATGGAAAAATGGCATTTTTAACTAAAAAAAAAAAAAAAAAATAGAAACTATGTATTTGGTACGTAGTGTGTGATACCTGAGGGTTTAAAAAGTCAAAAATGTTTCCGTTGTTGTTTTAAAAAAAAAAAAAAGTCCATCCTTTGTTATTTTCACCTCCCGAACTCTGCCCACCCTCTCTTGTTTTTTTGTTTTTTTTTCTTTGCATTGTGAAGTGGGCATGCTTGTCAAAAAAAGGCAAATGCTCTCTATTAATAGGCTTATAACCTCATAAATAGTTGTGTATAAAATATACTGTTATAACTTCTCTTTTTTAATAAAACATTCAATGTGTAAATGCGTCTGTCCTGCATATTTTTTTAAGAGGTCATTGAACCTGAAGAACTCGATGGACGACGTCAGGTCTCATCAAACTTATATTTATATGCAGAGTGAGACAACAAAATATTTACAGTCTGCATTTCACATGTTGCACAAGCACTGGACTAATTCATCCTTTCAGTCACTGTCAGTTTCAACACTTTGCATCTATGCAAAAAAAAGAGAGGCTTTTCCCTTCAGCTCCACAAGGTGTCAGTGTTGCACTACAAGTCTGCATCACCTCTCCCCCCCACCATCATGACTGAGCTTGCACAATATGGTCCACTGTCTGGCCTGATCCCTGTGAGTGCTGTGAAACTGGAGAATGAGGTTGGTACCGTCCTGGGGATTTGAAATGGAGGTGGTGTATAAACACAGACCTGCTTGTTTCCCTTCAAAGCCACATATTGGTTGTATTAAAGCATGCAGTTTGCTCTTCGTACAGCTATAAATAATTGCCATCACAGCCAATCAAAGTGTTCATTGTGCCTACATGGCGTTGCATAACTCTTGAATGCTGCAGTGATCTGTGCCAACGGTTTTATTTTGAAGGGGACTGTGTGAGATTAACCTTGCTGTGATGGCTGCACATGCAACGATGGATGCCGTTCCACCGCTGAGCCAGGTGATGGCGCCGCCCCCATCCACCCTCCTGAGCAGTGTATAATCACAGCAGGGGGAAATAAATGCTGTGACATAAGGGCGTTTAATCCCCTTTCCTCTGAAAAATGTATTCTGTCACGCATCAATCTGCCCTCGCTTCCTGTCCGTCTTCCTGCGGCAGTCAGAGCTGAGATATGACATGAAATGTTAGAGTGATGCTCAGCCGGCTGGATCCTTTATCATATGTTTAATGTCTCTCTATCACACACACAGACATTCAATATCACCTTCATAATGCAATCTCAAGAATAGTCCAAGTAAATTGTGTTGAACCTGGAGGTGCTGATTCATCTTCCTGGTAGGCCGTCGTTCGTACAGTAAGGTGCTTCCTGTCTCCTCTGGGCTGTTCTTACTGTGTCAGGCCACAAGCCTGACCTGGTCCAGATCTGAGTCCTTGAGGGTCTTCATCTTGGCAAGGCATGTCAGTCAGGTGATCACCACCTATATGCCAGCTGAGGGGAGCTCTGCAGAGAAGAGCTGGGTTGCTTTAGTGGCAGACATGTACAGATTTACAGTATCTCATCATATGTAACTCCCCTGTCCAAAACCTGCTGAATAATCCTGAAATGCAAACACAGACCATTTTGCAGCAGCTATTTAGCAACCTTTGACATTACAGGTGGCACAAGTCAGCATGTGCAAGCAGCTGATGCACCTTATCATGAAGCCACAGTAGCTGCTCATAAAAGACTCTTAAAAAAACGTCCACCCTGCTTCCCCCTTCTTCTGCAGCTGAGCAGCAGAGAGGGAGGAGAGGACGCGTCTATCAGACTCTTCGACCTCCAGAAGTCCAGCAACCTGAGATCCTCAATGAAATATTTAGAGCTTCTGTTTCATCCGCAGTGCGATGGTCAAGACAAACTGAGGGCCTCCATGACGTAATGCCAAAGCCATACAGCAGCTGTGTGATTGGTGCTCACACAGCAGGCTTGGTCATGTGACCGGTGCCGCTATGGCCTTTTAAGGTATTAAGATGCCCCGAGGCTCCACATTAGGCTCTCTGCTGCAAGTTATGATCAATCACTGTTGGCTGCGGTATCATCCATGGAAAAGCTTTTAGCAGTTAATCTACTTTTATCGGTGCATTTTTAATGACAGAGCTAGTCGATCAGAATCTACTCATGCAGGTTTATAAGATTTTGTGTTGCCTTTATGCTTTGTTTGCTGTCACGGGGCCTCCTCAGATGTGCAGAGCAGCATTTTAACGCTTGGAAAAAAAATGCTGATTCACTTCTTTGCTATCACTGAGAAACACCCGGCTTCTGGTGTGCAGACAGACGACCGGGATGCCAACCAACACGGGTGATCAGACACCGACTTGCAGCCTGTGTATTGGGTGTCTCAGACCTCGACTCGGTGGCAGGCAATGGGTCGTCTCGGTTTACAAGCTCGGTTTCACTGGCACACTGGGGGTGGATGATGTAGTGAGGGTGGTGTTGCAGCAGCAGCAACTACACAAAGATCCCTGCATCTTTACTAATAGATGACCCACTGATCAACATGCTGCCCCCCTCAGTAATAACGACCCAGAGCAAGAGAAGACGTGCTGCAGAAGATGCTTTCTTTTATGGACTTAACAAGCTTTTAAAATACAACATGAGGCTGAGATTATAGCAGCGGTTTAATACCTTTTTGGCCTCTAAAAAAAAAGAATGTTGTCTGGATCCAATTTCAGATGATGATATTGTTATTTTTCCCTCTTCGCTTTCAGTAAATGATCAAATAATCAATATCTCACTAAAATTAAAATACTAAAATAAAAATTGGTGCATCAATATGTCTTATTTCCTTCTTACCTCTCCCATGAATCAGAATGATCTGCTGTTTCCTCAGGATTAATAATCTACTGATGTCATATGTAATAATATATTAGTCAGAGGGACCACACCAGTACTGTGTCTTTAATGCTTTAACTGCATTTTACTGCAGTACTTGTACTTGTAATTGAGTATTTTCTACATTGCTGTATTTGTATTTCTACTTAAGTAAAGTGTCTGTATCCTTCTTCCATCACTGTGTCCTGTCCATCTTAAAAAAAGACTATTGGACTCATTTCACCTTAGTTTTGATGTCATCTTTATTTTCCTGTCGCTGCATTTGCTGATAACCCAGAATAATCCCACTGGTTTGTAATCCCTCTGCAGAAGTAACGCCATTTGGATCAAAAATGTAATTTCTAGATGGTTAAGATTAAAACATGTCCTCAAAAATTAATGTTTTTGACATATTTCAATCTTAAAAACATGAATTCTTGCATCATATTCTTATTGAAATATGTTTTGTGTTTTGTATTTATGTGGAATACTCCCAATATTTAGAATACCTTACAGCAGATATTGGTGGGGGCTATGGTTTGATAGCTATAAGCACGTCCTCATCCTTGAAACAGAAGCTTACATCGGCTCAGCAGAAGATTTTTCAGCCTTTTTTCATTGGCTACATTTTAGGGATTTATGCAGGGCTGTAATTATAATACATGACATAACCCCTATATAAAAAATGCCCTCCCCCCTCCCAATTTATTATTTTAAAAAATAAAAAAACGTGCCCAGAGACCAACAATGATGCTCACAAGCGTATCCAACAGTATGATGGTTTTGATAAGAAATGAAATAAAAAAATAGTGCGATAATAAAACGTTAATACAGCATTTGTGGTATGTCTTAATTTCAATATATCAAAATTGCAAGAGATGATATGTCAGGTTTATTTTTTTTTCGGGGGGGGGGGCCCCTCTGATAGACTCCTACCCCCTCATATTGAATACCTAGCTACGGCCCTGGATGAAAGCCTCTTCCGTTTTCTGGAACATTGTCGTGCTTTAATAAAGTGATCTCCAATGTTGCCACAGAGTTTTTATTTTGGAGTCTCATCACTTCATCACTTCATCCCTTCATCCCAGGTGCGGTCTCATCACCCGGGTCTCTCCGCGGGAGACGTGGCGGGTCACACGCACCCGGCGTCCACCTGATCCCTCCGCTGGCACCTGTTCCACGCGGCTGCGGCGCGATCAGCACAGAACCAAATGAGCATTTTAAAAATTCATCGGGAGCTCTACTCATCACCGATACACGCCTGCCACTCAAACAAATGATCCACGGCTCGCATTTCAAGCTTTTTCCAGGTGGAAACCACGTCAAGGCTTTGGAGAGCTTTGGGCCGCAGCGCAGCGCGGATTGATTTCATTGTCGCTATTCACCCTGAAAGGAGTGAAACCGAACCCGGCTCCATCACTTGTAAATATTACACGAGTTCTGCAGTTATCTGCCTCATTATCAACAGCAGGTAAATGGAGTCGGGGAGCAGCATTGGGTAGCTCGCCCTCATATATACGGCATCCAAAAGTGAACTAAGGACAAACCAGGTCCTCATTTCAACTGAGGCCCTTCTGGAGAGAGGCTGAGGAGCCACACTGAGGCCCCTGGGAGGGCTGCTGCTGCTGCTGCTTGTCATCAGGACATCCCACATCAGGTTGTATGGAGGATTTTGATGACTCAATAATTAGAATTAAAAAAAAAATCATGAACTCTTTATGTGGCAGACAAAAATATAGTCCCACACTTGAGGTATGCTGCGTTCCTCTGACAGGAGCAGCCGCTCGTGCAGGCTGTATATGCAGTGTTTGATAATCAGTAGCCATCTGGACGTGGTCATTTGATCCTGCAGCATCCCGGCCCAAGAACTGCAGCATTAACAGCATCAGTAGACTAATCCTGAGATGGGGGGCTGGGAAGATGCGCCAAATGTGCATGCTTGCTTTCATATCAGGACATGCAGCGCGAGCTACTGGACATAAATAATCGTCTGTTTGCTGCAGCAATTACCTATTTAATGCAGTGTTAAAATGCCCTAAATGAGAATCTTAGGAACAACAAAAAAGGGGGAAAATAGAGTGTTTTCTTTCTCTTCATCAGGGCAGCACTGTGGTCTGCAAACTCTGCAGGCCTGCAGGCCTCCTCTCTGCTGCATGGGAAAGCCTTTTGTATATTTTATTTTATGCATCAGGCTATGCATATGCACGTATTTTGCTACATATTTTATCTTTAAAATATGCAACTCTTTTAATTCGTTGTAGAAATATATTTTAGAATAACATGCACATTTTAAAGGTGACGTGTCTGTTTTTATTCTTGCTTGGTAATTGGCCCAAACATAAATTCATGGCTAAAGGAGAGAGAGAGAGAGAGAGAGAGAGAGAGAGATGATGATGATGATGTCCCAAACCGGTGAAAAGTGTTTGTCCTTTCTATGGTGGGACGACCTAAAAGAGGGGGTTGGTCCAAATTATTCGTCAGGAAAATCGTTTAATCCGGAGAGACAAAACCAATCCTCATCCGCTCAGCCTGCTGCATTGCCCGGCTTTCAACAGCGCCCGGCTCGCTCCCACAAAGAGCCACCACACAGACACTTGAGACCCCCTGTGCCTGCAGGGGCCGTGAACGCCGCAGAGCAGGCAGCGAACGCAGCACAGGCCGCTTGGATTATTGTTCTGTGGCGTGGTTAGATGGTTAGATCGGACCTGCAGGCCACATCAGGTGGGTGGAGTGGAAATATACTAGAATGAACACTAAACTTCAGGTTGAGGTTGTGCATATCTAAAAGCAGCAGAAGTGTTTTTGCAGGAATTTGCAGGCATGTCAGTGTTCTCGTCCTTTGCGTGCCTGCGCCTTTAAAAAGGTGCACCTCTGTGCCAGTGCGCACTTTGGGCGCTCAGGTAAAAGGGAGGAGGAAGAGTTTGGAGA
>CAAKHC010018774.1:75025-91519 GCA_901007825.1 Macroramphosus scolopax
TTTCCACGCCCCCCCCCCCCCCCCCCCCCGTGGACTGTATATAAGAGAGGATAAACTGTGAATGGTGAACATCAGCCATTTTATTGGTCTTTTAATTTCTTTTTAAATACACAATTTTGAAGACACATCTGCATCAAACCGAGCCGTGTTTGTACCGGTGTGAGACTGAAGAGACACTGCAGCTCCTGTCCAAGTGTGACCGACTTCCTGTGACATACAAAACCACGCAGACCGCCGAGTCACGGTTTAAAATAAAAAAAATAACAATAGCAAGGAGGTGCAGCCGATCCATGCAAACAGATTTGGTAGACTAAAATGCTTCAGGAAGTCCAGCGATAACATTAAAAAAAAACACCTTGATGTGTATCCTGAGTGTTCACAATGTGTCTGTGACTGTACTACAGTGAGAGGGCACAGGGAGAAGCACACACTGTTTCAATATTCCATCGTCCAATGAGAAAAACATCAGCTCACGATCTCTGTGCGAGGACAGCGGAGGTGAGGTGAGAGTCAGACAGGTGACGGCGAAGGTGGTCGATTCCTGACGATGGCACTGAATTATAAATGTGTCCTAAAACAGAACATTTAAACACACAACAACGTGAATCCAAGACAGAGACAGTGGCGCGCTGGGTGAAGCAATGGTGGCTTTCCTTCCGGGCTTTTTGGTTCATCTACACTGGCGGCCGAAAACCGTTAGAACACCTGACAGATCGGAAAACATTGACCTTTTTTTTGCCTCCAAAACATGCATGTCAGTGTATTTCCTGAGAACTTCAACACTAATCTCATCCCATGCCTTCCAATGTACAATAGGTCTGTCCAGTTTATTCTCCAACTCGCCCCAAATTTGCTGGATGGGGTTGAGCTCCGGACTTTCAGGGGGCCAGCAGATTCCTTCTGTCGCAGGTAGTTCCGGCAATAGTCCTGTTGGAAACTAAATCCAGGCCCAATAACACTCCCTGATGTCACTCTGCCTCACCAGAATGTTGTGCTATACTTTATCCATGATGCCATCAATTTATGCCACTACCCCCTTTCTGACGCACAGTTCTTGAAGACACTGTTGCACCATTAGTCACTGTGTTGTTGATCTTATCTGGCAGTTCTCGTGAGGTCTTTGAGATGCTTCACTTGTCTGTCTGAAAGTTTCTTTTTTCTACCTCTCGTGGTGTCATGGCGGTCTAAAGTCTACTTTGCAGTGCTTGGACTGCATTTCAAGTTAGCTATGCGGCGGTAACTCCAGCTAGCATCAAAAAGGGCCTTTATTGGAACCCGTTCTTCCTTCTTCACCTTCGCCATGTTCAAAGACCAACACAACTTCAAGACTACTTCTAGAGGCTCTGGATTTATACCAACTGCTGGTGTGGCCTCAGTGACGAAACCCTGTTACCAATCACGTAATGTCTTGAATCACATTCAAAAGAATCCCACAGCTGAGACTCTTCATCACCATCAATGACTGACAATGATTAGACAAGTAATGTGGCTCCTCTGTAGGAACATGATGTGTGACATTGACCTAGCTTGTTTCTTGTAAGGAACACGACGGCTCTATTCTACGGTTTATAGAGCATTAGGATGACTTTGTATATATTTCATTCGTTGTATGGGTATTTTAATGTCCAATTTATCAAAAACAATATGGCAGGTGTTCTAACAATGTTGACCACCACTGTACGTTTGAAGTCAATGTTAATCGTAAAAAGAAATAAATACCTAAACACATCACAGAGCTAAAAAAAAACAAAACAACAAGAAAAAAAACCAACAAGCTAAATGGGGAAATAAAAAAATACACCATCAAAAGCAGTTTCTTTACATAGTAAACACAATCCACTTGATCTCAAGTTGTCGCCCCCTGCGGATGTACGTCGAGAGATGGAGTTGTACGCAGGGTGAAGTCTTCGCAAGCAGGAGGAGAAAAACGTCTCCGAGGCGGCCGTTCAGTGCCGTTCGTTTGTTAGGAGTCATTGCTCGAGGGTCACCACCTCCACCGCCTGGCCGTCCAGTGTGACGGTGTTGTCTATGCGTGTGGTTACGGGCGCCATGGCAACCTGGACAGGCCGGCTGCCCTGCGCGAGGCTGGTCACTACGGTTTGGTACATGCTGACGGGGATCTGGACGAGACCTGCGGGGAAGAAGTGGTGCATTGTGGGTTTAGACGCAGCAACGACAAGTCTGAATCAACATCACTGCATGACTTATAACCCCTCAGAAGCTGAATTAATGCTGATAATGGTTGTTTAGCAGTTCATACTATTTTACACAGCAGCATTCAGGCCAATCAGAATGACTCCTGGAGGAGGGATGGAGCCCACAAACATCCGAGTGACGGCTTATATGCAAGTTATTTTCTGTTGGAATAGTCCTTTAGTGGTACGAGAGTACGACAGGCGTCTCTCAGCTGAGTCCTTGTCTCACAAGACCAGGTAGTTGTCCCTGACCAGAGGCGGCCATGTTACAGAGACAGCATCCCTGAACAATGGTGCGATTGAACGTCCTTAGCTCGCTTCCCCCATGCCCAGCTGTGTGTGTGTGTGTGTGAGTGTGTGTGCCTGCAGGGATTACTGCTGCAGTCACGCGGGCCTCTGCTCCACCCTACAAGCTGTCAGTGTCACAAGCAGGCAAGAAGGTCAGTGAAGGGGGCGGCAGTGTGAGCTAAGACGCCGGACTAAACACACACACACACACACATCCTCTCCAATCCATTACCGATGTATCGCCGGGCTGCCGTCAAATCTACGAGTCACTGCGATATCTAAATAAGTAAAATAAGCACCGCGTCTTGTAGATGAAAACTGGACCCTCGAGCCTTTGACAGGTTGATTGTTGGTCCGCTAATTTGGGCTCTTGCTAAGCCCACTCGCCGGTGATTTGTGACAGGGTTAAGTTTTGCTGATGCGGGTAATTGTGCCGGCAGTGAATATAGAGGAGGGCTTAAAGAGAAGGGCACCGGCCTGGCACGGTGACGTTCAGACAGCTACTGAGTGAAGTGCCTCCACTGGGCCACTCAAACATCGGTACTTAGACATTAAGGGCTGTGCCCGGTGTGGCCGCGCACATGTACAGGTGTGTGTGTGTGTGTGTGCGTGCCTGTGTGTGACTGAATGGTCGCTACACAAGCCAATCAGTGATGTTCGGGGCGAGTGCACTTCAAACGGTGCTCTCCACTCCTGTGTAGCACTACAGTGATTAGCTAAGGTCAATAGTCGGGAGAAGGACTTGCTTTGGCAGCTCCATTAGTTGTTTGAGTGAGGCCATCGGAGCCAAACGACTCTTTGGAGTTTAGGAAAGCAAGATGTCGGAGAATTGCAGATGTAACAGTTCGTCTGAAATCTATATGCAAGATGCAGACTTTCTCCGAGTATGCAAGCACTGGACACTAAAGTTACTAAAGCTAATCAGCTTTGGTGCTTAAAATACGAGAAGACCTGCTCTCATGCATGTAGCAATAGCATGTATGCATGTGCTACGTATCTCCATAGGCGAGCAGGAGAACCTGCGGATTGGGTGCCGACAGCTGGCCCAGTGATTACACACGGCCTGATAATGGAGTGGATCAAAGCTCTTTAGGAGGGCCCCTGAGGGACCTGCTCATGCCCCAGGACTAGTGCACTTTGTGTGTATGTGTGTGTTTATCCCGCCGCGGGAAGGCGGTGATTAGGAGGACGCACATATAGGAACGAGATCGGCAAGATGTGTGTTAGCATTAAGACAAATATATGACATTCACCTGCTCTCCTTCATGTGACTTAAGGCCGACATGCCGCCGGCATTCACACATTCGGTGATCAATACCAGATTAGTGTTCCCTGGATGACAAGCAGTAGCTTTACATTTCATCCTGCCCGAACACATGCCTAGAACGGAGGTCAATGCTAAAAGGGCTGCAATCCCGGGCCGATGCATTTGCTGCAGCGGCGCATCCAGAGCAGGTTTTTTTTACGACGGGGTCACGGAGCTAATGTATCATTAAAAGAAGGGAGTATTGCTGCGAGATACGCAGGAAAAAAACCCACCATCTGTCACATCAGCACAGAGTAGATTAGAGTGTAGCAGCTCAGAGGCCTCGCCGCATCAGTGCTACTAGAGGGAAGCTTACACTTAGTAACACTAATTAGAAATGCCATTGGCTGCCGAGGACACACGAGGACTAATTAGCAAAGATGTGATACGGAGAACGTGTTGCTAAAAACATTACGCAGAACTTGGTTTCCGTTATTGATCATATTTATTATGCATGCAAAAAGGCTATAAGAGGAAGATATATATAGACGTCTGCAGAGGAAGAGTAACGTGAGGGGTGTTTGGATGTGATAGTCGTCTTTGACACACGGCAACACAGAACCAGCTGCAACAGCTGGAACCTCCATCGTGCAAGTTTTTGGCATTTTTTTCTTTCTCTAATCTGTACGCCACATACATAAACCTCCTAGTGTGAAGAGAGAAGTGCACCACATTATCAACTCAACAGAAAAAAAAAAAGTATATTTTACATGAGACACCAAATTTGTAGAATCTAACCTGGAACAGTTGATAGAGTTCAAGTAGCTGAAGCGTGGTTGACAACGTCTTGCTCATACCGATATAAAGAAAAGACTGTGGGAAATGTCATTAACACCTGTCATATCTTCCAGTTCATACATTAGATATTACAATAACCAGAGTGACAATCAGAATATAATTCCAGTGCAGTAGACGGTAATAGAAGAGATATTATACTAATACCTTTTATGTTCAGCCCTTGGAGTTGTTCTGGATGTATGACTTGTGCTATATAAATAAAGTTTGATTGAGTTTGATTGATACACAAGTCAATTAAGGTGCACGTTGTCTCAATGTTTGTCATGTTGACGACTAAACAGTAACAGGAATAAATGATCTACATGAATGTATATGTACCTGTGGCGTCTTGAACGCCTGCCAGCGCCCCGACGGCAGCTGCCGTCTCCGCCAGAACGATCTGACCGCCCCCTTGAAGGGTGGCCTCTGCCAGTGTCGCCACGGCGTGGGCTGCCGCCTCGCTGCAACACACAAACACACACACGAGTGTACAACGGGAGCAAAAACAAGGCAGATGAACCTTTTTCTGTGCATGTAATAGAGTTAGAAAACACATGGTGGTTACACTAAACTTAACCATCACACACTTTTCAGATTGTGTGTTTCAGCCTTTTAGGTCCCCACAAATACAGTTAAACTAGGCCACGCACACACACACGGTCGACTCACAAAGGCAGGGGTTATTAGAGGGATGTGGGGTGAAGAGGTAGGAGCCGTAAGAGGCTTTTCTAGTCTGGACTTATGGAGAATCTGTCACATCACCCTAAAGGCCAGGTGCTGCAGGTCCAACAAAGCAGTTTTATTAACCAGATCTCTCCGGTGGAATTACCGGGAGCCTGTTACCACACCGGCTTCGTTATGAACTATCGGAGCTGTTTCACGGCTCCATAATCACATCGGAGGTAGAAATACTGATAAGGAGGAGGAGCAGAGAGAGAGAGAGCGCAGGTTTTACCATTTACTGGCAACCACAGGTAGATCACACTATAACGAAACCTAACTTACTGCATGAAAACACTTGAAAACGGGCCCAATTATATCTACACAGCAGAGATGACGGGGAGAGCAGAAGTCTCTGGAGCTGGAAAACGCAGTGAAATGTTCCAGAGTGGCTCAGCACGGGTAAACAGCAGGAGGGGGAGGGGGAGGGGGAGGAGGACTCAGGTGGGTGCAGGTAACAAGCCCCAATGGGACATACCACTACACGTCTGAAATTAGTGCCTCGACACTACTGAAGTAGAAAACCAGCTTACATGTCCGAATCTCTGCGTGATGACTTCAGCGAGTTAAAGCATCGAATTAATAGAATCACGAAGATCCACTGAAGGGAAGTCGCTGTGACTTTACTGCAACCGAAGACGACGAAACGCTCGGACCCCTGAGTTCACTTTGAACCCGCCGTGTTCTTGTGTTGTAATCGGATCCGGCGTGCACCGGCTCCTCCGTGGGACCTGCTGCTTGAGATCCCGTTTAAAAGTCCCACCTGAATACAAGCGTGTGCGGCTGATTTCCCACCAGAAAAAAAAAAGCGTAAACAACAACCAACCCCCTGCACATGTTTGATGAGTCGCCGCAGTTACGATCTTCATGACCGACGTGGCGATGAAACGCCTCAATAAACTAACAGCTTTCCCCTCATTGAAAAGTAATTACTAGGGGCATCAAACACTCTGGTTTCCAATAAAATCTGATCGACGAGCCTTCACCCAAAGCACAACATCTCTAAAAGCTGCATACTAAAAACCTTCTTCTTCTCTTACCTGTTGAGAGCCATCGTGACCGTCGCTCCGGGCTGCATCTCGTGACTGGCAGCGACGGCGGCTTCAGCCAAGGACGCTACCGCCTGCGTGGCCTCTGAGGCCTGGGTGGTTTGGATCGTCATCTCCCCGCCGTGGAGGGTGGCCCAATTCTGCTCCACCTGGAGAGGACAAGTACAATGTCATGTAGTTAACAACAGAAGATCGTCAGCAAGGTTGTAAAGACGGTGTAGACGGTTCTTCGTGGTGATGAATGGAAATAGCTTTGAGAAGCTACTTCTATGTGATAAGTGTGTGTCTTGTGTGTGTGTAGTTGTCACCTCTCCGTCAGTCACAGTCGAGTAGTTGACCTGTGCCACCGTGACACCGGGCAGCTCTGAGGCGTCTGCCAGGGTGGCGACCGTGTGTCCAGTTCCAACCTGAGACGAGGTTCAGTCCCAATAAACAGACGGTGAGTAAAATAATCTTAACAACACGAGTGACTTTAAATAAGAAGTGCCGTCGACTAACCTGGATGAGCGAGACGGTTCCGTCGGGGTTGTTGATGGTCTGTACGACGGTTTGCGAGGGCACGAGGTGAGCGATGCTCTGCGCGGTGGTCAGGTGGTGCTGGGTGGTGACCTGGGTGGTGATCTGCTGGTCTTCAAAAGCGTACAACAAATCCTCACGGCCGTGCTGCTTGTAGCAGTTCTTCACGATGGTCCGCAGCGCCTGCGTCCAAGACACCTGAGGAAGAGCGTAAAAGAAGCATTGTTAAGACTGTTTGTATGGGTGGATGTAAGACAAGACCAAAGGACTTATTTCTATAGTTATTTCTCACCCTCTGTTTTTGCTCCTCTGTGCGGACGTCGCTGCGGACGTTAGCCCACGGGATGTCTTCAGGCCACCACACCGGCTTACAGCTCTCTTTGCCCCAGCCGGGTTTCCCTCGGCCTGTCGAGTACTTCAGCATCTCTGGAATGAACGCTCGCAGCTGGGCCTGAAGGGAGAGGACAGACGATTGGAGAGCAAATTCACACACACGCCCTTGAGTGAGCAGCAGGAGTTTGGCATTGATCGGGTACCTGCTGCCGGCGGCCGAGGCCTGCAGATAGAAACTTTCTAAAAGGAGAACAACCTGCTAAATGTTTAATAAAAGACCAATCTATGACTTTGGCTCCAGCCTGATGTGCCAAACGGACACTGAGAGACCATCAAGGATGATCCATCACAGTTGAGCATCAATCAGGTACAAATCATTACATCCAGATGAAGTAGCTCTTCAAAGAGATTTTTTTTTATTCTTCTTTCATTCTTTTCATATTCCGATTAATTTCTCAGGAGACCAATTAGCACATTATTAATTGCTTATCATTTCAGTGCCGTGCGTATCCATTCACCAGCACACAAACACTCATATTCACTGGATGTCTGGGGTGCAGTTCAGTGCCAATGTCCTCAGTGTCCTGGTAATATGCAAGCACAACCAAGGGATTATATTGCACAATGAGGCACTGCAGCGTCTGCCTGCCTTGACATCACGGGCTAAATTTGGTACCGGGAGAAATAAATCCTTCCCCTCCCCCCAACCCTGCCCAAACCCACCTTTTCTAACTCACAAACCACCAGATTCTCAGTGCATCCGACAGAAAGATAAAAACATCTCGATGGAGAATTGACGGTCGATGTTTTATCTCATCAGTTTGGGGAACATGAAGCTGCATCTGGCGGCTGCAATTAAAGGAGGACTTCACTGCAACACTTGGCCCACTGACACACCAATTTGTATAAGCTGCAGGAAAAAAAGGACTTAAGATGCTCGTATTTTCACTTGTGGCTGGTCCGTGAGTGGATGTATACGGATGCATGTGTGCACAGCCAGATGGCCTTATTACAGTGGCTAGTGAGTTAAGTGGCATGTTGTTCTCTCCCTCCCACCGCCTCACCCCCTCAATCCTAATCCTCCAAGCAACGGGCCAATCAGCATTTAGGAAGGCCTGGCCCTAACAAGGCTAGGGGGTAATTATGGGCTCAGGCTAGACCCGGGATCACCTGCTACAGACACTCCATATATCGGACTGGCCAGGTCCTCGTCCTGCGTCACCAAACCTTTTACCTTTCAAGAGCTACACAATGAAGATGGCAAATACGTTCCTATCAATATGTATATCCAGAGACCTACATTTGAATTAGTTTAGCCCCCTTTGAACTTAGTAATTTCCCAGGTTCATCAACCTTCTCCATAGGGATTGGACAATATCCTTCCTCCAACACATGGCGCACACATATCCTTTAAACACCCCCCCCCTCAACACCTTTCCACTCTTGGCAAAGCTGAGTGAGGCAACAGGTTACTCATGATAATCTTCAACCTCCAGAATAACAAGCTCCGACTAACACCAGTCCCCGTAGGACTCAGCGAGCCCTGCGATTGGCTACTGTGCTCCCGGGGTTGAGGACTGTCTCTGAGGGCTGCTGCCATGCTGGCTACTATGACCATTATCCAACACGTCAGCAGCACCGGGAATGGAGAGTAAACAAGCAGGGTTCCCTTGGGTGGAGGAAGGACTCTGCCAATGTTGCAGGGAAAGATCTGGACGCAGCTATTCTGCACTTCCTCTCACTGCACACTGGACGTGGTATCAGTGAGGAGAGGAGACATGTTATCAGAAGCAGACACTACCTCCGCATCACCTGTAGTACAATATCGGTCTATTTTTGTCTGGATCCAACTAATCAAATGACACCGGTAGAAAAAAAAACAGCTCAAACTCAGTGACCTTGATACATAAAGTTCCTCCTCTCATCACAAAATATTTGTGCTTCTGATTTGTTGCCAGCTGGTGCCCTCTTCTGGGAAGACCAGACCAGTCTTTTTTATAATAACTCAAATTCTGTGTACCCACACATAATTACTGGGGAGGTCTGGGTCCTAATTGATGATCAGAGAAAGATGAGTCAAACCTCACCTGAGTCATCTTGTCCACAGAGACAGGGATGCCGTCGATAGTAAGGGGGGGCAGCTCTGAGGCCATATCACCACCAGCAGGGGCGTGTTCAGCCAGGGCGTTCTCCAGGTCCTCCAACATCATGCCTTTATACTTCCTCACCTGGAAGACAGAAAGATGAGTAGCATTACAAAGTCAAAACTATAACTACACTTGGTAGACCACAATACAGCAGACTAAAACACTCACCACATTCTCAAGAGGAGCAGCACCGAACACCTTGAACACTGGGTTGGGTTTGGAAGGGGAGATACACAGCACGATGGCCTGCTGTCCAACTCTGGTGGTGTACTCATCCAGCGTGGCTCTCAGTTTCCTGTGAACACACAGCAGCCTTTACTTCCCGACGTACAACCCGCAGCTACAAATCGGTGCAAATCTGAACAAAACAATCACTCATGCTCATCGTCTTTCTTTAACGTTGAAGCACAACACATGGTTTCAGGATGCGGGAACGCTTGTTCTCCTGGTGTTCAACGCTCACCTCAGCAGGCGTGTCTGCTGCCTCTTGCGGATGGAGGGATTGGATTCAAAGATGTGGGGTCTCTTTCTCTTCTTGCCAGTTGCCACGGCAGCAGCAGCGGCCATGCCTACCGGTCCTGAGAGGAGAAACATCAATCAAGACTGTAAATAAAACATGCAAATCCACCGCAAATCAGAATTAGAAAGTCTTTATTCGTCCCACAACGGGGAAATTTTACATTATTACAGCAGCAAAGAGACAGTGCACACATTAAATAATAACGAATAAAGGCTTTCTAGTCTAATCCAAAAAAGTAACAAGTAAACAAATGAATAAGTAAGTACGTTTGTAGAGTTGCACATAGGTTATTGCACATACATTTGTGTATGTAAGTTATTGCATGTAAGTTTGCACTCCTGTTTAATGAGATACCAGCTAAAAGTTTGCCTCCTGTCTCCCACCACCTCCACAGGGTCAAGAGGGCAGCCCAGGACAGAGCTGACCTTCTTCACCAGTCTGTTGAGTCTCTTCCTGTCAGTAGCAAACTGATGGGTACAATTTGTTTTCATATGAGATTATGTGGCTGTACATATCAAGGTAAATGTAAAGCCTATAGGTCAGTACTCTTCCCTCTTAATTTGATTTTTAAAATGTGTTTTGTTTGAAATGGAGCTGAGTTTAATTGTTGCCAACTAGCAGAATTAAGAACCTATTCAACTGTAAAAGGCAATAATGAATATTTAACCTCCAAAGTGATCCAATAGCACCACCTGCTGTTCAGTTGAAAACATTACACTGATACACTGACCCCTGATGTACTAGGGATGTTTTACTTCATCACTATGTTATCTCCTCTGAGACACTAAATAAGAACATTTGCTGAGATAAATCAGTAAGAAAAGGAAAATAATTCCAGCTTCACTGACTGTAAATAATAAATTATAACATAATCGACAGAGAACCTCACAGAATTTGGAAGCACTGCAAGACTTGATATAGAGATGCTACTCAAGTCCATCTCCCACTCATTCATAACAACTTAATACAAGACTCACCCGCAGCAGCCAGGTGAGCAGTGATCTCATCAGTGCCAGCTGAGTTGAGGATGTCCGTGTCGTCATATGGGTCATCATCTGGTGAAGATGTGGAGTCTTCTTCAGCACTCATCATGGATGTTTCAGTATAGGTGGTCACATGCACCTACACACAATAAGAGACGAGTTAGACTGAGTATCAGATATTAATAGTTCCTGGTTTCGTCTCAAACTATCGTGTATAAGGGCAACTGCCAGACCTGTTGACTGACGGCACCGGCCTCGATGGTGGTCATGTGTTCGGTCTGATGGATGGTGTGCTCGTCCATTGTTGACCACCTTATCGACACAGCTGGATCCAGGATTCAATGACTACGGACAGAGAATAAAAGAAGTTCTACATACGATAATGGAAGGAAGTGATATTGCTACATATTACATCAGAGTGAAATTTCTACTGAACCGCCTAGTGCAGAAAGTCAGCTTAGTAATACTGTAAGGTCGGAGGATTAAATGACAGTCATCATGCCATATCTAGCACGAGCATATAGTTTTAAAATAGAAATCTGAAAGGAGTCCCAAGAAACATGAATGGAAGGAAGATAACAGTATTTCCAAACAGAGAATAAACACTGAATGTATTTTGTATATTTATGTGAACTGGAGGGCACCAAAAATATTCTTGGAACTGTTGCGACCTTGTTGACGACAGTGAAGTGCAACCATCACCCTCATTGTCCATGTACTTTTCGACGTAGTTTATAGTACATGATATTTACCAGATATTCTCCTTATTACAAAAGAGAAGTAATGTCCATTGATTGTGAAACGATGGGCCATGTGAAATAATGTGATGCACTGCTACTGCTCAGCCACTAGAGGGGGCGTTGCTTATCGTTGCAAAGTCAAATTTGGGATTGCTGTTTTACATTCCTTTTTATTATGGGTTTAATTATAACGCATACATTCAACATGTAAAGAAATGTTGCTTAATACTTGAGTTATGAGCTAATGTATTCATTGATGAAAGTGTTTGATACTCTATATATACTTAATAGCAAATTAGAAGACGTCTTTTTAATCGAGTGGTTAAACTGGTGAAATTAAAAATATTTTCATGATATATTGCGTGTGTGAGGAATAGATATTACAATGTGGGAATTATATTCTTCTTGTAAATAATCATGTAAAACCAACAAACAATACACAACATTGTATTTATTAGATCATTTCAGTACGCCTTGATACGCCTTGTAGGGGATCTAATTTTTGTATCCACCTCAAAATCAGTGGCTAGTTAGGCAGGGTCATTGTATGACTGAATAATTTAACTTGTCTGTAAAAAACTGATTTCTCTTTGAAAACATCAGTATCGGCTGATATTCACCTTGTCGACTGCCATCAGCCTTTCTACAAATAAGATGACATTCATCAATGGCAGTTGCAGATGTTTGTTTATCTGTTAATATGTGATGACATTAGCCTCCCCAGCAGCAGATTTGGAGAAGATCCAAGTGGTGATACTATAATACCACCTAATACCCGCAGCCCGAGGCTGGACACCACTCTGGCATTACGTGTATGATTAAAATTCTGCCCTATAAAAGATGAACAAGGCTGAAAAACTATAAATATTTCAGCTATTTTCATAATGACGTTGTATTAAGTTCACTGGCACAACAGGGGGACACATGAAAAACAAAATAATAAAATTTAAAAAACATAAATACAAGCGAAATTGTTATTTTAAAAATGAATATCAGCCAGTAATTTCACAATTGCTAATTTCATAGCAGAAATTAATCAATTTGAAAACAGAACCAGTCTAGATACTGTTACTAACCTGTCAGACAGGTTTGTTTGGGTCCCATATTACAAACTGTATGTACATACACACTGCTGATAGGATCAATGGCATAATTCACGAAGCTACTATTCACGACTCGATAACAATTATTCAGTATTCCAGTGGGCTACAATAACACTATTTATTTCACAGCAGCTGGTTATTGTGCACACAGTCGTGCATTTAGTAAAGAACGATATTACCCACAGATTGCATTAGCCCACTTGCCGGTTGACTCAATGACGACAGCTCCACTAAGCTAAGCTAGCAATGTCCTACATTTAGCTAATCAGCTAGCCAGCTAACCATTTTACGATGAAGCCTCAAACAACCGAAGGCACATTGGCTAGGTCGTACAAGAGAAACTGTTCCAACGTATCTGAAAATAAACCAATTCAGTGTGAAACGAAAGGTAAACACTCTACGTAGCGGTTAGCATGAAACCCGCGCAATCTCGAATAAAACATAGCTAAAAAAAAGGCCCAGCGGCCTGCATCTCATCCACAGCTGTTCTATTCTATATGAGCTTGTTGTCGATACGCGCATAGAATAAGATTTCCCACAATAAAGCAGATAGGCATCATAACCCTGCTCCAGTCAACATCTAAACAATCTGCATCTTTCACCCCAACGCTGCCGGGTTCGATGATGCGGCTGCGCCGGGGCTGAAATAGATGGAGATTGCGCGGTAGGGCACTAACCTCAGAGCGGCTGCGCTACTTCGGGCCTGCGCCGTACAGCGGGGATGTCGCCGAGCTATAATGGAGGACAGAGGGGAGCCAGACAGGAAGCAGCAAACACAGCGGACAGACCGCACACTACACCGAGCTGCATCAGTGATGCGTTCAATTGCCCCTCCTATGCCTTTCTACCCACAGTCACTGTCAAACACTTTTTCGTACCTTTTAAAACGCGTTGAAAATAGTTGAAGTTGAAATAGATCTAACTTGTATTTGACTTTAAATCATTGTATTTATTACTATTTTTCTATTTATTATATTACCCTTCTCTGACTTTTTACACTGTTATTTGTATTTTTGTCTTGCTTGTATTTCATTAGTCTCAAACTCTAAACATTTTTCTTGAATATCCATGTTTGCTGAATTTGTATTCTGCAATAAGGAAAAACAAGGATATTTCCTCAAAAAGGAACAGCTTAATGTGTAATTATTACACACTGTGTTATTTTGTTGAACACACAAGTCATTCCCGGCTCGATCTAATGTCGCCCTGTTGTTGTTACGGTAACATCATAACTAATAACTCTGAAATAATTAACTCCTTATGCCAATCCCAAACTCAGTCTTTAAAACCAACATTGGTTTAATGCTGCAACATCAACACAACGCTGCAGATAATCCTAATTCACTTTTTTGGCAGAAACATTTCCAATAGTCCCTGAAAGCCGCATAAAACCATGGGAAACCACGCCCCTTTTCACTTTCACGATCTCCAGCAGCGCGAGATACACAACACATGTATAATAGGGCTTAAATATGTACACAAATTATCTCAGCCTTTTAATTGGAACCAAGTTAATATATTCCTTAACCTATTGGCTTGAAGTTGTATTTGTTTAATGAGATACCAGCTAAAAATATATGATGATCAGACCATCCTTTATTAGTCCCACAGTGGGGGACACTCACAGTGCTGCAGTAGCAAAGGGCAAGATGTCATAATAAATAGGATACAAAAACATAAAGCGCAAAAATATAGGCCTATATAAAAGCTATAAATATATCATTGTGAACTCGGATGAAATAAAATTAAAGAAGGCTTTCAATTTTTGTAACCCCTCTAGTTCTCTCATTAATAATAGGTAATTATCTCACACCTTTCTATAACATCATGACTGTCAAATCAACTCTGCTACTCCAAGCTAATTGACCCTATCTTAAAGATTCAAAAATAAAAAAATAAATAAAATAAAAGCAAATCTACTCTGGCTGGGCTCCAAACAGGCAATGTACCAAGTTTCCTGGATAAGCTTAAAAGTTAGGTAAAGGCAAATGTCTGATGTTTGCATGCCATTCATAGTGAGGAAAGTAATATTGTTGCTGCTGTAGTATACACTTCACTGAAATTGGAAGTTTCAATACTCCAGTAACACAATCCAATCAGCCACAACTCAACTCCGCACCTCAACTCAAGGGGGCAGTGTCGTATCACCAATCACACATTTGAAGTTTATTTGAAACAGGAGATGTCAGTTCATTGATGCAGCTCTCTGCAGGTGCCCTGGCATGTACTCAAGATGATGGATGTTTTACATTAGTGTGTGGTGACAGCAGCTTATGTTTGTGTCTCACTAAATGTCAGCAAGTATCATATTCAAAAATCTGGCAGGAGAGGCGCACAAGTAAGTGCGATTCCCCGCTTTACAGCTTCCATACAGAGTGACTGACCTTCATTCCTCCTCGGGCTCCTTCTCAGGACCCCTGTCGTTGTTTCTTTGCTTATAACATCTGTAGTCAGGAGCCAATCATTAGTCTCCTGATGTTACATGGTGGTCATACTATGGTCCGGCAATGTTTATTCTTTATATTGATGAAGAATCCTGTTGGGTTTTTATTGCAGGAATCAAACTTCTGTATATATTATTGCTATTTTTTCGGAAAGATATGTAAGGCATACCTTGCTGATCTCTTTCGTATTGTCAATGAACTTGAATTCTGATTTGTTGTTGATTTTAGCCGAGTCGTAGCTACTTAGCAGGTACAGGTACTCCACTTGTATAACTTGTTTCTCAAGGGCACTGCAGTGGAAATCATTTTCTGCTTGCTAGCTGGAGAATGTTAATGAACCAAGGTCCTATTATTTGGTCTTACTTTGCTTTCTCTTCCATGGGCTGTGGCTGTGTATAGATAAGGCATATAGCCTGGGGGTCCGGAATCAATAACGGATGTAATTGGTGTTGTGGAAGTGCGGATAATTGAAGGTAATTGTGTGGACCGTCGCAAACCTTGGAGAGAGGTCAACGCAAAGAAGAGAAGGCTGGAGAAAGGGAAGAGAATGATTCTTACTGTACAATAGCCATCCTATATTAATTCTATGGTGTAAACTTTCTGTCTTCCTGACTTGTTACTCTGCAAACCAGCAGCTGTGCAAGAATCCTAGGTGAGAAATACACAATTTATCAACCGAAATCACAAATTGCAGCCACAGCAGAGACCACAACACAACCTGCTTCTGCGTACGGTCACGTCTTCACCAGCAGCAAGTTGAAATTGACCACATAAATCTGATCTGTCTCCTGACATGCAGTGATTTAGCTCGCTAGTATTAAGCTGTACCTTTGACCTGTCTTGTTGGTATTGAGCAGCAGAAAACAGCTGGGTTGTAAACATAAACATGTTTTGTGTGTACAATTTACAGATTTCTGGACAATGAAGTTAAAACCTCCCAAATCAGTTTTGAGCTGCAGCTTTGCATTTTCTTACATTCATTTCTTATTGTAATTTTGGTCTGTAGTTTGTAACTGCACCTTTATTAAATCTAGTGGGTTCTCCGTTTATGTCAGGTAAAAAATAAAGAAAGTATTCAGATCCTTTGCTCCTTACTTATTTAAATCTGTGTATTATCAGCAACATTTACCTGAATACAAAAGTCAAAGTATGCTGTATGCTGTGTTTAATGAGTACAGCTATATTAGAGTGTTAAGGTAGCATGGCTCAGGAGAGAACAGGTTGTCTGGTTCTCGGACGGTTTTCGGTTTGATCTTCTAAAGGATGGGCTGATCAAGACCCTCTATGAATGTGCTGTATAACCCTGTGAGTCGTAGGTAGACTACGAAAGAGCCACATAAATTATTTACTGTGGTACAGTTTAGTTTTTTGAT
>CAAKHC010018774.1:98229-118395 GCA_901007825.1 Macroramphosus scolopax
TTAGTGCGTGGTCAGCAGCAAGGGTGATCCAGAATCTATCTGATGGGCAGGGAGAGCACAGGGGGAACATCCAGAACGGGAAGTTTGAGTGAGCGGAAAAATGCACATAGTAGCACTCTGTGTATCACCGACTGAGTCCGCAGGTAGTCGGGCGATAGTTTCATGGTTATCTATTCATTGTTTTCATTAATAATGTATTTAAAGGTGCATATTTTCATTTATTTTTTTACAGTACACTAAAGCATGTTTATGGAAAACATTTTAGGTTGAGAAATTGGCAATGTGGTGACCTCTTCAGTAGCCTGGACGTGCTTCACATGCCCTCTGCTGTTAGCTCGATAGCATTAGCATTGCGTTCAGGAACATCCCGTAATTCAAGCATTTCCACCAACAGGCTTAGTTGTGTGCAGATGTGCACAGAAGCTTATAGGGATATAATTGTGTCAACATTCTATAGCCTTTACATTGTCAACATTTAATTCATGATAAGTAAAGGAACACATTTGTCTTAGTAGTCTAGGTAGTCACAGTCAACATAGTCTTTGCAGCGATCCAGTCTTTGATAGATTTACAAATTCCAAACACTCACTTAAGACAAATATTGAATATATAGATATTTAAATTTATATAGAGATTTATTTTCTTTGACCCGTCTGTCTTCCAACACACGGGTCCATTTTCATTTGTTTTCTTGCATTAGAACATGCAAATATGTACATTGAAGGTCTCTGGAGAGAAACACTGAGGGCTGAAAAGAGCATGTGAAGAGGGCAATTTAACAGACATCGCTGTATGTCATTTAAAATCTGTCACCTTGTCACACACAAGTGGACATCAGCATCATCATGCAGGAGAACGGGTAGACCCATCTGCGGCGCGTGTAGACCCGGGCGTCCGGGACGCTTTCATTTCCACGACCGACCGCTGCGCGCGAACACAAGGTTTGTGAAAGGCCTGTCATTAATGAGGCCTCATTCAGCGCAAGCAGACACCTAAGGCTGCTGCTTAGTGGCGTGCCCTCAGCTGACATGAATAACAAAAGGCAGAGTGGGATCATTAGGCCCGCGGACGCCCGAGGGGTCCGCCACTTTAATCATGTTTGCGTAATGAATGCAGCTGCTGTGAATCACTGCTTATTCATAATGTCTCTGAAATGCAGTTGTAATGTGGTATTAATGCTGCGCCAGAGGTAGTGTGTGTCTCTCTGTGTGTGTCTGTGTGTGTGCGTGTGTGTGTGTAACCTGGCGAATCGAGATGGTGTCAGCTCTTATTACTTATAGGCAGTGGCCCCCGTGTCGACTGGGTACTCTGACAATGTTATGACAAGGCCCAAGGTCACGTTAGATTGATCATCAACCTGGGATTCCCTCATTCTGATTTCATGGAACTGAGAGACGCCGGAGCATCTGTGGCGGTAAAATGTTGGGACGAGGCCATGATATGTTAGCATGTGACGACGGGGCGACAGAGGGAAGGTCTGATAGTGTGTTTAAAAGTAAAAAAAAGACTTGCTGAGAGGATTCCTGTCACCTGGAAGTACGATGCATTCAACTCCATCTGTTTATTTGATTTGTCTGAGGTTCTGCAAACATCCTTCCATTGGCCACCAGGACTCTCCCCGGGAGCCGTGTTCCTACCGCCGCTCCGAAATGTTAAGATTTGTATCCTAATGCGCAGGGATGATAACAAGCTTTGTCTGCTTTCATGTAACATCAGTAAAGCATGTGTGATCAGGTGCCAAACGGGTGACCTTTTCCCATTTGTCTTCCTCAGAGGGGGCTGTCCCAGCACCGAGCGCTTTTTCCCCCAGCTGTTGGACTTAATAAAGCGCCACTGGCAAACAGCATGTCACTCTCTCATCTTTTTAATGTTCCGCCTTTATAGTAGTCGGAGCGACAGCGGGCGACTCCCCACGCCAACAAGTCACGAATAAACAAAATTAAATTGGCTTATCTTGTTTTTTAGCCCTGGTGGAGCAAGTGCAAACGCATATATCTCTTATTTCTATATTCAAATGGGGCCAAAGGGATTTGGAGCGACTGCACGCTGCCCTTCAACGATGTACATTATTTTTTTTTAGAGTTCAGTGTTGGTCACTGTCATTGTAAATTGCCGAGCATCTGCCTTCTCACTGTTGCAACTTTGAATTAATCCCCAGGAGGAGGCTCAGGCCTAAACAAATGTGAGCTGTGTTGAATCCTCAAGTACATCTGGACCGTCAAAGGACCTGCTGTCCCGAATCCCACCTTCTGTAAACGCCTCATGCAGCCACACAAAGGACGCACATGTAAAGACGCACGCTGCATCTTTCATCCAGATTTGTCGCATTTGCATATGGATGAATCATTGTTGTCATCTTAATGAAGGAAGGGAACGCTTTCCCTCGCGAGGCAAACACCACAAAAAAGGAGACCGTTCTGATAGCGGACATGCCTTCGTGATCAGCTTTAATAGGCTATTTTACTCAGGAGCTGCATTGAAGGGGAGCGCGTGGGGAAGCGGCTTAAAGTGGATCATAAACTGCCGGGATTCTCCGGTGCGTACTGCATCATCATCATCATCATCATCATCATCATCATCCCAGACAGACAGACAAAAAACATTCCATTTGGAGTATTTTCTGCCCTCATCATGTCCCCGTCCACTCAGACGCTTCACATCTCTGAAGCCCGGAGTGATGCTGATCTAGTTAATGTGTTCACAGGATGAAATGTCTTTTTTTGGTTTTGATGTTTCTTTGATAGAAAGATGCCTGAGGGGGAACTAGCCTACCGTCGGAGGATACACCGGAAGATCTGGTCTGTAAATGCAACCAGTGGAAGTGATTTTAGTGTCGTCTTGAGATCCTGCAGTACGTCTTCGCTGTTATCCTTTCCCTGATTGTTCCGTTCCAAGCTTGTGTTTCGCTATGAACAACCAAACAAAGGGTCTAATGCTTTTAAAGGAAGGGAACAGGGGAAACATGACGAGTGCTGTTAATGTCAATTCAAAAAAATAGACCTGAACCATCCGCCTGGCCCGGCGATGAATCCCTGCGTACGGTAATTTGCTGATAAATGTCACAAACCAGGGAGAAGTTGCTTCATTTTCTGATTCAACTGTTGTTAATTGATTACCAAATGAGAGCGCTGACCTTTGTTTAAATCCATGTGCCAGTACTGTACCTGCACGCCTGTGTGTGTGTGTGTGTGTGTGTGTGTGTGTGTGTGTGTGTGTGTGTGTGTGTGTGTGTGTGTGTGTGTGTGTGTGTGTGTGTGTGTTGTAGCGAGGACGGGAATGAGACATGAGAAAAACAAATGATGCCAAGGTATAGAAGAGGCGCCGATGAGGAGAAATGGAGGGAGAGGGCAGCTCCTCGCCTGGCCCCGATCCAGTTGGCACATCAGCTGTCTGTTGAGCTGTTTCAAAGGCAATTTATTTTAAGATATTTCAAAAAAAACTCATTTGAAGGCGATTTTCCCTGTATTGCCGCGGCCCTCCCTTTCAGCCTCCCTGCCTCTGCGCCAGTCCCCCCCCCCCAACTCCCCTCTCATGTGGCACCTGATGTGTCGCAGAGCCCATTCCTTGGCAGTCAGCACAGGTTTGATTTAATTCTGAGGGCCATCTGTAATCCCCTGCAGGACACAGAGAGCCCTTAGCCCTGCACACCACACCTCTTCCATATCACACTTCACATGCCTTTTCTCTTCCTCCGTCCTCCCAGGACCTTAACTTTTCTTTCTTATTTCCCCCCGTCCTTGCACCTACTCACCCCGCTGAGTCACCTCACTGTTGCGCTGTCAACACGTCTCATACACGCGTGGATAATGGGGGATTGTAAAGCACCAATTCACAGGAACAAGACAGGAGGCGAGCATGTCTTATGTTCGACATTGTTGGCACGTAATAGGTCATTCCGCACTCCAAGGAATCCTCTAATGCAGTTTGACCATAGAGGACACTGTTATAAGCACGGTTCCATATAGACTTTAGTACAGTACAGCCGGGCAAGGTTGGACCGGGAGCGAAACTCCACCCTGATAAATTTTGTAAGGACACTCATGGAGTTTCTGTCCCCCCAGATTGATATTAATGTTGTTAATGTCCTTACTTCTTCTTTTCCTTTGCAGGTGGCAGAGACGGACGGTTATTGCGATCAGCTGCTGCAGCTAGATGGATTCTCCAAGACACTGGAATCATCTGTGATTTCCTTATCAATGTTATTCTTGAATCTTAAAACATTTCTCAGCAACTCTGCTCTTTGTGTCTAACTCTTAATTCCGTTGTTATTTTTCCGTCGGGAGAGATAACCTGGGAATTCACCGGGACAGCTGCAGTCCTGGCGTCCGCTCTTCGGTGAGTCTCAGCAGCTCCAGAAAGTTTTCTGTGAAGTCGTGAAAGTGTACGAAAAGGCTTGTTGATGTACTTTTTCCTGCTGAGGAATCCGCTTTAAGGAATTACCCAGAATCCACTGCGGTCTAAAGTTAAAAACAAATCACGGAGATTAAAGATCTTCAAAAAGGTCTTTTTTGAAAGTGTGCCCTGCAGCGTGCTTTCTTGCCGTTTGAAGGCCCAACCAAATAACATTTCATCTAATAATAGTACCAACAAAACATGTGCACTGCACCTTATTTGATGCAGAAAAAGCCTCTGCCCGGTTGAAAAGGATTTCACAAAGCGCCGCCCTTTGCACCCGGTTGCACCTGCACCGGTAAGTCAATGTCCAGCGCTGTGAGAGGACACCAGGACAGGACCTCTACAACTACAACAGATTACAGTGTTACAGCTAAATTGAAGATGTCCCCTCCATGGGCTATTCTTCAAACTACGCCAGCATGACATCTTCCTGCGGAAATGCTGAACAGAGCCGGTGCTTGAGACGTAAACGTCAGTGTCGGGAACTTACACGGAACTCTCACAGAAGTTTAGAAAGCACACATCCTCTGCTGAAAAGTTACACTAACTCGGTGGAAAATATCTTTCCTCTAGATTGCTCTTCCCAGGCTGATTGGAACTTACCCTGTGAGTGTCTGGCTGTCAGTGTAAAGCAGTTTGGCGGTCGGTTGACTCTGTAAGCTCTGGTCAGAGATAAGCACCTGGGCTGGACAGCTTTTCCATTTCCTCCCAAAGCACCCAATCAAGTAGTGCCTGCAACTCAGCACTAAAGAGACCTAAATACTGCTCGCTTTTCTTGTCTCCCTCTGCCCCCGTGGACTCTTCCTGCCTCGCGGCTTCTCTCTGTTCCTGCGGTCGCTCTTAAAACTTTTAAGGACATTATCTCTCGCTTGTTGTTTCACTGTTGACCCGAAGAACGTCAGTCAGCTATCATTTCCCTGATACTCAGCTCTCCTCTACCTTTACTTGGTCAGGTGTTTGTTCCGGTTTAATCCCGCTTGTGGCGATAGTGGACGTCTTCTCCAGTTTAGTCGACTGTGGAAGTGATGGTTTGGGGTTACGACTCCTCCTTGTGTGTTAATTAGAGCGATCAAAGGGGGTCACGATGCCTTTAACCTTTCATGCACTGATTCAGGCAAAAAAACTACTGGCCCTTTTTCAAAATTGGCAGATGATGTGTTTTCAAACTGCCGAGTCAGCAGTGTGTATGTATGACGGGCCGGACGCTTCGTCTTACTCGTGACCTTTTTGACGCTCCTCTGATGTCCATACCAAATCGTCCCTGTGTACCAGCATGATCATGCAGCGGCGACACAGCACAGGAATACCAAGAAGCCTGCACATGCTGCCTTCGGTGTGAGCGCCTGTGTGCTTCATCACTGGAGCTGTGCACGTTTAAGGCTCTTTCTATTCAGGACGATCGACGTCGTCCCGCCGGACCAATAAACCTACGAAAAACTCCTGCATACGTAAACATCGCCGTGTCAAATACCAGTTACAAATTACTAGAAAAGTCTGGGATAGCTTAAATATTAGCTTTACATGTGGCTGCAGGCGCAATTTGAATTACAGGTGTGTGCACGTCCGTGATTACCTGCCTGCCTGCATATTTCTGTCCTCCTCTTCGCTGAGGCCGGCGCCCTCAGTTATTAATGTGTTTAAATATGTGATTCATTGAGTGCAAGTGGCCTATTGGTCAAACTGCAAGTGGCTGTGTCATGTACAAGTGCTGCAGGGGTTGTAATTCCCCCGCTGCTCAATGCCCACTCTTGGCCCTTGATGAACAAGCCGGGGCCGGCAATTTTCTGCAGGATTGCATAGTGTGTGTTAGTGTGTGTGTGTGTGCGAGCGTACACACGTTAAGTAGTCAGCATAAATAGGTGCACGTGAGAGCGATTGCACATCCGAATATCAGTGATGGGATCTTTGTCACTGTTGTGAATCATTAATCTATCATCTGGAATCGCTTACACATACAATAGTGAAGAACAATAACACTGATAGTCCTTCCATCCAGACTTGATTGGCTTTTTTCATAGTCAGGGTCATTCGCACGGTCCTACGAGGGCCCCATCAGTCAACGAGCTCAGCATGATAGATGAGGGCTCTTATTTTTTAGCCAGGCAAGCAAGCGTTCGCTGCCTCACGCCTCCAAAATTTGAGTCACACATACACGATGCTGCTGTCGCAGCGTTGCGTTGGCACACGCTCACCTAAAGTTCCAAGGGCATCGATTCTACTCTGCTTCATTAATATGTATTGGAAATTATTTCCCACTTTGTTAAGGCAAGTCTTACTCTCCTGAAGGTTGAGTCTAGTGGGAGTGTGTGTGTGCACGTGTGTGTGTGTAGTTTGAGCTGGGCTACATACAGTCGGAATTAATGTACCATAAGTGTGCAGGAAAGGAAAATGAAAAACTTCTTAATAGCATGTTGTTCAGGTTTGTTCTCCATTGTTGCACAAGATCAGTAACATTAGCACGTCTTGGTTGATATTTCGGAAGCAGCTGCTGGGTCATTCTGCTTTTCATATTGAATATCTGCTTATACTAAGTACATATAATTAGCTGATTGTGGACTTGAATACGAGGAGATGACAGGGATTTTAAACACCTCTGCAGATCAGCGGGACTCCAGTGGAGAGGGTCGGCAGCTCTGAGTACCTCTGTGTGGACTTTATGTACCAAGACTGCGACAGCAAAGGCGGCACAGCGCCTGCATCTCCTCAGGCAGCAGCTTTTTTTTTTTTTTACAGTCCTGCTTCTGCTCTGCTGCAGTGCAGAGCATCCTGACAGGGAGCACCTCTCAGCACAGGACAGCCCTGTGCAATCAGCCGCACGCGCTACAGGTACCGCACTCCCCTCCCTGCAGAGCCTTAGCAACAAGAGGCGTGTGAGCGGAGCTCGGAGGGTGTTAAGGGACCCCCAACACCCCCCAGCGACGGACTGTTTGCAGGCTGCGATCAGTCAGACGGCTGCGACATCACAAAACACAAACTGGGAGTTTCTTCCCTCGGCCTACCAGAGCGATGAACAATGAAGAACAAACTCTTGTAGGACAATATATCCAAGTACATTAAACTACACTGCACGGCTGACTTTCAACCACTATTTTCTACATCTTGCTCATGTGGTATTTTCTGCTTTTTGTTCTTTCTCAACAACTTGTGATATTTATTGTTTTTTCATTTAAGGCGGTATTTCGGGTAACACTTCACTGCCAGCTGAGGAGTGGCACAACATCAAATTAGATTAACAGTTTAAATGTTTTTTAAAGTTCAGTCTTTTCCCCGCCGTCCCCCCCCAAACAACCGTGGATGGTGTTTTAGTCAAGCTTGTTTAATGTGACATATTCTATGTCTAATAGCATCAATCACTTTGCTTCTCTTCTAATAATACCCCGACTGTATGATGCGGATGCACCACGCTCATTTGTTTCTCTGATTAGTGCTAATTAATTAATGTGTGTGTGTGCTGTGCATTGTTTCTTAAAGGGACATAGCGCCGGCAGCTCTGGCACAAAGCTTCGTCTCGCTGGGGAAGCTGATTCGATTAAAGCCAGCAGATCCCTTTTCTGAGGTTGCACCAGGCAACCGGGTCGCCAACGACAACACCACTTAGAATACATAATAACCGGGTATTAGGAGACTAATGTGAGCGTGGGGGCGCATTGAAAGATGGAAGAAAGGTAAACTTTCTCAAAGAAGATTAAGCTCAAGACTATTAATATCATTTGGCATGTATACATATATTTCACCCTGAAGATATTACAGAGTTCAAGCATTGCCAAGTGTTATTTTAATGTGGCCCATGTTTGATGAATGGGCCCCCCCCCCCAAAAAAATCTCAGTTTCCTCTCCCGGGAGCAAACAGCAACCTGCTAGTATTATGAATACATCTCAAATGAGTCTTCAGAAAAATACTTTACTCCATAGAAGAGCAGCAAATGTTGCTCCTTTTTTAAATCGAAAAAGATCATAACGAAAGATGTTTGGCTGCGAGAGGCATCGCACACGCTGACACGCCCTCTATTTGCGCATTCAGCCGCACACTCATACATAGACGCTTCTCCCTCGACATCCTTTAGAAAATAAGAGATTTAAATGGAGGTGTCAGCACGCGGAAGATGGATAGGTCTCAGTTAATGTGTTTTTTCTCACCCGGTAGAATTAACTCCTCTCCTCAACTCTGGCTCACCCAGGATCGGCAGAGTAATGAACCCTAAAAGGAAAGCGCTGAGCATGTTTATCTTTTTTTTTTTTCCCGGCGCCGTTGCTGTCACGAAACCCAAATTCCTCAACTCGACCCATAACTTATCGAAGGGCTCAAAGCTCAGAGCCAATTTTCGCAAACATGTTCTCCATCCCCTATTTACGTAAAGGTGTGTGCATTGAAGAGAGAAGAGAGGGTTTTAGTGTATATGCTTTTAGATTTGTGTATTGCTTGTGCCTGATTGTGCAGCCGTGCTGAGGGGTTGCATATTCAATACGTGCACCTGGGGAGCTTTTTCTCGCCTTAGAAGAAACAGGAGAAAATCAAACGCTGTTTGTTGGTATATTAAGCTTCTCTTTCTTCCTCCCCTATAGCTGGCCAACTATAGGGCTCCTTAACAAATACAACACAAACAGGATTGAAGTGTTTCCTTGTTAAACCCGCTTCACATTTTTTATTCTTGTGATTTCAGGGGCAGCATAAATGTATAAAGATGTTTTGAACAAAGCAAAGAATTGACTCTTTTTTTACGTGTATTTATCATTAACAGCAACCCTCCACTTCTGCTGGTCATCGTTTGCAGGTGTGTGGCGTCAAGGCAGCAGGGAGCTGATTGGCTGACGGGCCAAAGGGAACGAGGCAGGGAGGAGAGCAGACGAGACACAGGTGAAAGAGATGAAACAGGAAGAGCGGGAAACCAAACAGAGACAGGAAGTAAAACACGGAATAATGACACAACACAAGGCAGCTACAAAATAAAACAGGAAACAAGCATGAAAAGATCCGAACACAAAACACAACAAAGAGGGAAAACAAGAAACATTTCAAAACCCGATCTCAAACCTACAAAACACTGAAAGTCCAGGCAGGGATATGGACGTTCACATTTCATGTTAGTGACATCATTTGGAACCAGAGTACAATCAGGGGTGATTAGGAAATGAAGCCGTGGGGCAGCTGTGGTTTAAAGGTTACAGAAGTGGTCCTCATACCGAAAGGTCGTCGTTTCTGGTGCGCTGGACCAGCGGGAAAAAAGTGTGGGTGGGGTTGTGAGACGAGCATCTTGACATCTGTCAAGAGGCACAGGCGCACATACGGATGTATCCGGTCATTTTTCAAAATAAAACATTTTCCAGATTGATAATCAATAAAATAGATTTCTATTCATTCTTTCTGTGCAGTCAATGTCCGTGGACCAGTGGTTGGGCACCGCTGCTTTAGAAAACAGCTAGCATTAGCACACCAGAAAAAGAGAGAATGTGTGCCTGAATCGCATCACTCAAACTCCGAATTAGTGTAGATCAACAGTTATACAACCCATTCCAAAAGGTCACAAAGAAAACATAGCATGTTTTACAAGTGCACTACGATTCACTAACAAAAGGTCGATTGCAAATACCTTTAACAGGCCAATGCAAATCCACAACATTCTTTCGATGCAGCGGCTTCAGACACAAATACAACCTGTGTTAACTGTGTTCTGTCAGCACACGATCCCACATCTTCCCCTTGTTAGTGGACAATCAGACGGACATGCTGATGGTAATTAGGGAGCTGCTTGCTGACATGTTCCGAGCTCAGCATTATCTAACCATCCATTACAATTCTGTGTCTTTGCCCGTCGAATAATTTTTCCTCTTACAGGATAACTATCCAACAATCTGCGTTAGCTATCGAGAGGTGGGTAATGAATGGCCTCTTCAGGCGGCCATAAATAATGCAACACACCTTATCAAGGGGAGGAACTCAATCAAATTGTCTGCTTGGTAACCATAGTGATTGATCCACCTCTGATGTTCCTCCAATAGTTCGCTAACGACGTTTGCTCGGCTCCGTCAAGGTTGATGGACAGAATGCTTGTTCATTCGGGAGTATTTCAAGTCGCTGTTGAACGGCGCCGTGTGAACACAAACACCACAAAGGGACAAATGCAGCAATTGTATGAATGTAGCCGCCGAATCGGAACAAGATACACGTGTAAATATGCTCTGAATAATATCTGTTTGCCTCCTATTTCACCTTTTGACCTTTGTGAGAGATGGTACGGTCCGTTCTCCACGGCTGCCTCCTCTTTGTCCGATCCAACCATCGATCTTTGTGTGACGACTGCACGGTGTTCACACTTCACACACCCGCTGACTGGTGAAAAAAAATAGATTAAATAAACCTCGGCAGAACGGCTTATACGCCGAAATGTCTCGCTAATTTTACCATCTCAACACAAACACGGGCTATGCGACGCTGTGACATGACGCCCAGGTGAATCATGGCTGCAGCCTCATTAACGTTCCGGGCAGTAAAAAGCTCGTCTCCGAGAGGTGAAGCGAGGGACACGACGAGCCGCTTCCCTGAGAGGCACATTGGATTCTCAACACAGCCGCCTTAACGAAGAGCTGAATTTGTCACGCATCATCTAATTCCTTGTATATGAACATGCATGCATGCGATTTCATGCAACTCTTGCATCTTCTTGCATGCCATTGTCCTCTTTGACTCTTATGAGGACACAATAGTGTCGAAGCGATACTGTTTGTTCTACTAAAGTGGGTATATCCGTTGCAGTAGTTTATCCCTGGCATGTGCCTTGTGTAGGCATCTGCTCTGGTGGAGGACCTGAAGTGTGCAGGGAGACTCTGATTCATCTTCTCAGGTCCCCTGATGACCTTCTGCAGGAGCAATGTTACAATAACTTTCAGCCGCAGCCGCCCTTCGTCTTATGAATATCACAATTCCAGCTGCTTGTAATCCATCACGACCGTCCTCTCCCCTTCTGTTTTAAATAGTTTTCTTCCGATCGCACAAACTCGGCCTTAAGAAGTGAAAACATTCATACCGGTGAAACCATATCAGTCGTATTGTTCTTTCATTAAACTCCTGTGGTCTGCGGATGCGCCACAGTTAATTCCAGGGGATGATAGCCAGACACCGAGTCTCTATTTGATTATAATCCATCTCCCTCATCTAAGATCAGCTCCTGTGATTGCTTTGTGCTGTGTTTGACAAGATTAAGCTGCCTTTCCCCCTTTGTTAGGCATGAAGATTGTGTTAGATACGATGCTTTTTACAAGAGATTTATCTGAACCGATGCCCGACTATACACTTAGACCTGGACAAATGAAGTCATGCCAGGCCTAATGTCTCTTCATGTCATATATTGTGACTGTATTCGAAGGCAGTGGCTGTTGTTCCCCTGCAGCAAACAGCAGTGTATCTCGGCCCGCCTGTCTATTAAAGGAGAAATTGTTTGTCTGGTTTTGATAGTTTATTGTATCAGCGGTGAACATCCGAGCAAAACGGTGATCCGAGATAAGAGAAGTATAAATGTAAGACAGTTTAAACTTTAGAAGAAAAACAGCTGCGAGCAACCGAGGTCGCAGGAGTCCAACTCTTCACCCTGAGCTTAAACATATGGCACGATGCCTCAGCCTGAGCATGCACACTGAGGAAGACGTCGGCGCAGATGTCTGTTGTCGAGCAGATTAACATCGGTCAGACTGTTTTTGACTGAGAGCAGTTTAGCTCCGGTAATCGTACATCTGGAGTCAAACCGCAACGAGCCGAGGCTTCTCTCACCTATTGATTCTGTCGCCGTCCACACCTCATCTCCTCCTCATCCTCATCCTCCGTATCTTTATTCAAATAACCCCAAGAATCATATTGGATTTTTACATCACGACAAGAAACTTATTTCCTCTTGTTTGTTTTCACGTGTGTTTTCTCCCCCTTCTCGCGGACGCCGCTTCTGTTTGATGAAGAGCGATGAAGACCCCTCGGTGGAAAGTTAAACACACATGTGCATATTATGAATGAGACAATTTGTGCCTTCACATTAGAAGCGTATAAAAAAGGTCTGTTTGTCATCCAATCAGATTAACTCTAACAAACGCTCGTTTTCGGGGGGTTTTACCGCATGTTTGTAGCCGCGGGCCGTCACCGCGGTCGCCTGGTGACTTTTCCCCCCCTTTTTTTTTTTTTGACCTAGAAGCCCCAGCGGTCGCACAAAAGGATTGGCAGAGATTACAGCGCTCCGCTGCATCAAAAACGACCTGCCCAGGGGCAAATTTGATTGGTTGAAAACACGGCGTCCATGGCTACTTTCCATGTGGAAGAATGGAGGCCCGCAGCAATGCAGAGCACATGCATAATACATATTGATACCTGCGCTCGCCGGAACTGTTATACCTTTACACTTTTCCATTTATGTGCTGCGTCTTATCTGCTCACCTCCGGCTGTGTTTCTAATTTATTTGGGCAGATTTGACTTTTGTGTATTTTCGCTATTATCATATTCATATTTGCCTGTTTTCCTTGCAGAGGACGGCTGCAGGGAGGCGATGATGGAGGCTTCTCTTACTCACGCGGTGATCGTGACGCGTGAGGGTGTTGACGAGATCGCCGGCCGCAGAAGTTTATCTAATTGCGTCATATTTAATTCATCGCACTCGTTATTCACGTTTGCGGGTCAACTAAAATGACCTTTAATGTGCTCTTTGGACTGATGCAGGATCTAAAAGGGAAAGGTGAAGTGAGGACGTCCAACTGTGAGGCCCCTGAACACACTGGATATACATCATCTGGCCTGGGAACAACATCGGGTCCACCAGGAGAAGCTGGAGATCAGTAACTCCGTCTGCTGCCAGCCGGGTCCGAAGAAGCAGATGAAAGATGAAGGCTCAGAAGGTGAGAGGATCTTCCTCACGATACATAAGACCAATCAAAGGATAAGATATTTCCTCGTATCTTGAATAAAGCAGACGCAGACAAAAACAAGGGTCATTACGAGCCCTTTTTCCCAACGCATCGCAATCAGACGCTGATAAGATCATCGCAATTTCCTTTTTCTCGGTTCACGACCTTTAAAACGATCCCTCTCCGGGTGTAATCTCGGCGCTAATTGGTGAGAGTTGAGGCAGGGAGAAACGATGAGCTGTGTAATTACTGGTCAAATTGGGTATACTGTAGAGCAATAACACATCTCGTCCGTTTCCAGGAGAACCTCGGAAGGCGCGGACGGGGTGATTTGTAGCGTTTTTTTTTTTTGACTGACATCAAATCCGATGGCGAACAAAGCTCTAATGGCAAAAGGAAATCTTTACAGACACAATTGCTTGTTGCCATTACGCACCCGAGCCTATTTTGCTTTTGTGGAAGAGGCAGAAAATTGCCACGCTATTATCTAACCGTTTTCATCCCTGCTTCTTGAATAAAGTTGCCCTGAGAGCGAGATAAGCAGGGGAGCCGAGAGGATACTTAGACAAACTTGTGTCGCTGGTTCGCGGGGAAGAAATGATGAAGGAAGTTCGGGGATGCGAATGTATTTGGTTGTCTAGCTGCAAAACAGGGAAGAACAGAGGAACCTGCTTCTCCAAAACATCTGTCCAACACGTCATTACATCCTCCCATCATCACCCGTCTGCTGCTTCCTGACTCCCGACCCCCCCTGCTGTTTCTCAACTCCCTTGATTTCACTTGTCTGTTTCCTCTTCCCAATCAACCCCTCCTCCTTTTCTTCAGTCCCTCTCTCCACTCCCCCCGTGGGAGAGGTGCCCGTCTGATGAACACGGAGAGCCCGGAACAAATCAGTTCATCGATCCGTCGATGTATCCCTCGCGCTGCCCCTCTGATCGTCAGCAGAAAACAAAGTGTTTATTAAGCGAAACCTTCCCAATCTACTTCCATCGCCGCCCCGCCCTCCTCCGCTACACCCGCCCCCACTTGGTAATAGAGAGGCTGTTCCTGGGACTGAGACTTGTCATGTCTTCCAATTCCATTTCCTAAGGTAACGTTTCAGTTTCGTAACTTCTGCATTTCTTCACCCCCTCCTCCTCCTCATCATCCTCACCCCGTCCGCCCCTCTTGCCAATTTAAAGTTGGCCTGTACTATTCCCGAGATAGCACGGAGCTCGTCCTTATTTATCACGATGCACTGCAGCAAAGTAGAGCCACAAGAAGGAGAGTGATGTGCATTGGAGTGGAGAGTTTATCAGTCATCTGCAGTCTATAGGGCTTAAATTGGGCCTGAATTTTGTACAGAACGATTGCATTATGGCTTCTTCTGAAAGGCCCCGGATTTGATTGAAATGGAAAGCGGTGCCTTCTTGCTCTGGAAATACATCAACCGCTGATTAGATTAGGAACTGCCGGGGTGGAAGGGAGGGTGTCGGCGGATATAAGGGCGAAACGCAAACAAAAAAAAAAAACACAAAGTCAAGAGGGGGAAGCGAGAAGAAAAAGGAGGGAACAGATGCAGAAAAAGAAGCCTGTGATCTCTGGTTGAGGCAGCCGTATTGATAAGGTATTAGCTGGAGTCAGAGGTTCTGCAGTGCAGCGGCCTGCCTTCACTTTGACGGACAGACGGAATGGATCCGTGCCATTCGGAGCCGCGGGGGCTGCCGGCCTCGTATAATCAATCAGCCATTAATGGAGTAAGTGGCTGTGGAAGGATATTAAATGTTAATTGCTGTAAGGTATCGATAACACCCATTGATCTGCCAGATAATTGCAGTCAGTGAAAACAAAGATATATTATATGAGACTAAGCCCCTTTTACTCTGAAGGCCGGCCCAAACAATGATTAATGGATAAATGAATGAGATGTGCTTGTGTTGTGCACGCCTCCGTCCTCTGGGGGGGGTTTCATAGCAACCACCGACTGTACGGCGTTCCCTCCCAATGATTAGCTGCCTGGTGTTATCTTGCAAACGTAGACTGACACGCTTTTTATTAATTTCTCCCATCAATCAGTTTCTTTTAATTACGGCCTGATCGGATTCCGTTTGATGAAGGACGAGATCGTCCTCGTTGCAGTAAGAACGGACTCTTCCGTCCATGTCTTGGTTGGGTGGAAGGGAAGTCCTCGTCCGTGCTACCTTAAGGACGCTCTCTCTCCTCCTGTCTTCTCTCTTTGTTCTTCAGCTCATCTCCTCCTCTTCGCCTCCTAATGAGTTCTCAGATGCCGTCTGCTGCGGTACGTTTGCTGGGAAAAGGTTGACGTCCGTAATTGACTTGTCTTGGGGGGGGGGGAAGACGGAGACAGAGGAATCAGACGGTTCATTATGGATTAACCCCTCGGTGGAGCGAGAGGTCGATCGGAGAGCACAACAACAAGGTGCAACCTCAAGTCAGAGGGGACGAGTCGACACCGGCTGCTTCGGGAGCCTGTTGTGTGTCGGTGGTTATCCTGACCATGAGGGCTTCATACAACCATTTCAGGTATAGAGCGAGTGGATTGGACTGAGACTTGCATCTAGTCCCAGGCCAATGAGAGCGATCGGCAGGCCCCCGGTGAGGCGTCCTGTCAGAACGCCTGAATAATGCATGGCCCTCCGAGCGGTCGGGCTCTCTAATACCGCACGACTCCGAGACACCCCGAAAAGATCAATATCACTTAGAAGCTGCTTTATAATGAAGGAGACACTAAAATTCCATCATCAGGTGATTAGTTGAACTCTGCCTCTCGTTCCCCAACCTCTTCCTCTCCTCTTCCTCTCCGGCCTCAGCACAACACCCGGCGCATCGTTTGTCTCGAGTGACAAAGCGGAGGGAAGATTACGCCTTTGATGAAGTGTTTCTCGGAGTTCGATGGGCAAATGTGTCAAAGCCGTGTTTGAATGCCAGATTTCTGGAGAAGGTCTGACGCCTCTCTGGAGGCAGAGGAGGAGACACTCAGGGTTGGAGGGGTTACAGAGAGAGAGAGAGAGAGAGAGAGAGGGAGAGAGAGGGAGAGAGAGGGAGAGAGAGGGAGCTCTGTTCTTTGACATTTTCATTCCTCTTGTCCTCGCCGCTTCAAGGCCTTGGGCGAAGGTATTACCGCTTTCCTCTAAACTCTGCCTACAAGATTACACACTTATGACCGTAGGTCTTTAAGACGCTGTAGAGGCCACTAACCCGACCCCGGAGAGCGAGTCCAGTGGTTAAAGTCAAGTTCGCCGTGCGTGTTGGTCATTAACACACACTCGCACATCCTCCATTACGTCTATAAGAGCCCTTTTCTGCAGCGCGGCGCTACGCGGTCTGCGCGAGTGCATACATACATAATGACTGGATGATCTCTGCAGACGGGAGTGCCTCTCTGCTCCGCTCCGCCGGGAGGTCAAAGGTCGGGAAGCGATAATGCAGTGTAAATGCACTGGCGGGGGCAGTTGGAGTTCATTAGAGGTCCATTAGAGCCTTTTGAGTGACATCACCCGCTGCGAGCGAAGAGAAAGACATCATAAACGGTCCGCGGCATCGGGGGGGGGGGGTGCAGCGGTTCATGATGGATGATGGAGGCTGGAGGTTGGATTGTATTCTAATATTTGTCAGTGTGCAGCCTCGGATGCATCCATTAGGCAAGGAGGACTCATGAGTGGTTTGTATCTTTATACTGCAGGGTCAGCACATCTCCTGCTTAAGAGTTCCAGAACCTCCTCCAACCCGGCTTGATTCATATTCACCTGCAAGTAACCAAATCTATACTGGACTGTGACTCGCTTGAACCAGGGCCGGCATCTAATTATCGTACATCTTCACGGTTTATTGGTGAGAGAGAAGCAGGAGCAGTGAGGGAGTCGTCCAGGGCTTCGTGGTTTTACTCGGGGATCTCTTCTCTCCGCTCTCTCTGGGTCCTGGAGGTCAAGCCGAAAAACCTGAGCCCCCCTCCGTCAATCTGGAATAATAGAATAACGGCATAATTAACTTGCAAAGAAGATGTTGCCCGGGGGGATGTGCACTGCTGCTCCACGTGAAAGGAGCGGAGACCTTGGTTCGGGCTGTAATTAGGTCTCCGTGGGTTCTAATTGTCCTGCAGTTAAGAGTTTAAAACGGCAACGGTTTGGCAAGTGGGGAGATCAGAGCTACGTTCTCATTCACGGACACAGCTGCGATGCACGGGGTTCCCGTCCGCTCCCCCCACATCCAACCACGGCCGGGTAAAGACGATCATATCACCGGAAGACACGTCCCATGAACTTGACAGTGACGCCCCCATGTCAGACGTCTCAATCAGAACAGACAGATCCACCTCTTGCCCAACGTCAGACCTTTGCACAACTCCTGTATAATCCCAACATTTGAACAACACACACATAATTATGTTTAATGATTTGTAAAAGGTCCGGTTGGGGTGAGGCATAAAAAACTCTTCCCAGTGTCTGGACAGAGCTTTGTCAAAACGTTGCATTCACACCTCTTCTGCTCGATTCCTTTGTAACATGAGAGGTGTACAGTTTTTCCCTTGAGATTATCACAACAAAAGGATGAAATGATTGCTGCCATGGTAACTTTCCACAGTTCCACATAATTTCACAAACTGCCGCGCGGCGTTTATGCACCTGATCGACCTGAATCTTCCGTCTCATCGAGTGTTATTTAAAGCGGAGCACCTGCGGTGTGTTCAAGCGTCTCGCTGATGCCTTAAACATGCCCCGCTAAGACTCACTTCAAGTTACCTCTCCATCGCCCTCCACCGTGAGTCGACACCTTCTGCAGGTCCTCCACAGCAGGCCACGCCCCCTCTAACTAACACCCCAGTGGAAGGGACACCAGTCTATATTGTCTTTTCCTGCAGCGCTCCGCTGCATACAGAGAAGCGCCGTGATTCAATTCTGCCCCTGATTTATTTGAATTTTCATCACCCCGATTGATCGGGACCCTTTACTCCAGGGACAGAGATACACACCAAATGACTATTGACTGCCAAGTGTTTTGAAAAATGCATTTGTCAGACCAGCGGTTGTATTGATGAGGGAGCGTTAAAAAAATTGTATCTGAGGAATCAATGGGGAGGAAGGAGACGGTCCATCGCGGCGAATGTTTGGCTCCTGGATCCGTGCTCTCCCCGTAGCGCTGACTATGTTCCTCTTTGTCTTTCCTTTTGTCTCCTAGTGCTAACCACTGCTGGCGCATTGCAGTAAACTAGGGGAGGTAGAGTAGTCGGGTGTGTGTGTGTGTTGTGTGTGTGTGTGTGTGCGTGCGAGGAGTTGCAGCAGAGGCATCGACAAGCATCCGTGCGTTTACTGTCTCTCCATAAATCCCACCTACCGGCTGCACGCGTACACACACACACACACACACACACACACACACACACTCCGCAGACACTGACCTTTTCTCACGAGTTGTTCTGCTTTATCTTCCTGCAGAACACAGAAGATGAATCACATCGGAATGTAAATGTCATAGTCATTCCTTCTGGGTTATTAATGAAGTTTGGGATACCACAACATTAACAGGATGGGAGAAACACCGACGTGAGTCGAGGGTACAACGCTTTCATCGCGGAGCGACAGCGCCTCCCCGATGGTGTAAGAGACGGACTGAATAATTAAAGCGTGGGAAGACGTTCTCGTCCCGGCGGCGTCTGATAGCGACGCACGAGGTTTGCAGTGACACTCAGAAACGCCACAACAGTCTGGAAGTTGATGGGAATCGAACACACGTCTTCCTGCTGCAAAGTTCATCGGTCAGCCTCGCACATGGAGCTTCCTGTTATATCATTATTACATCCTTATGCACAAAGTCCACACTGATTAATCCTCACAGCATCTTCATTTACGTAATATTTCAATTCTCCAAATCCTGTCCGACCTGTCGTCCAATCAGAGCGGCAGCCATCCGTACAGAGATGTTAGCTGTCCGCGCGCCCGGCGGTACGTTTTGACGGTTGTGTTTGCTGTGGGATTTTTTTTAACATCCTCATTTCATGACTGGCTGGACTTTATAGAGGAGATGATGAAAGGTGCAACAGTCGGCTCCGTCTCGTATATCACGTCCTCTTTACACACACACTCGGGGTCGGTTCTGCCTCTCCGTCTCTGTAATCTCTCCCAATAAGGTGGATGTGATGCTAACTAATGCTCTGTCAAGATTGTTAGTGAGTGATGGACAGCTTTTGATGTGTGTCATCATTCATCGGGGGGAATGTTTCGTGTGTTTACCGACCGGAGGGAGTCGAACTGGAGCGGCGCCGCCGAAGGTGCGCGGTGACCTTTGACGTCCGAAGGCAGGAAAACACCGGCCGGCGTGCAGCTTTAATGATGATGGGTTTAGATCAGAGGAAATAACTTACAAATGGGCTTGATTTTCTTTGGCCTTTATCGCCACACGGAGGGAAATTATGGAAAAGAGACGGCGCGGCCGGGAGTGCGTCCGCGGTGCTTTAAAGTCTGATGGAGTTGTTTATAAGTGAGAAGTCCGGCGGATGACGGCGGCGGCGGCGGCCTTTGATGGCAGAACTGAAGAGGAAAGACCCATTTATGTCCAATTTTGGTACTTTGGTTTCCCTGGAAGACAGAAGCAGCAAAGGCCAGATGATGTAAATGGGCCATGAAACACAGCTGAATGTGTATTTGAAGTTGAATACAATAAAAGTTACGGCCCTTCGGGGGACTCCTCGTGTTTACGGCCTTTAACGCATGTGATGGTTCTTTTATTAATATTTCATAGCGTTTTATTACGTCCATTGTTGTAGTAGGCGCTGAAGACTGTCCATTAACTCTAATGTAAAGGGCCAAAGGTGCCTTGTTTGTCGGAGTAAGTGATAAAAGAATCTGAGCTTTGTTATTTGACTTTGAAGGATAAGAACTTCTTGAAGCCTTCTGATT
>CAAKHC010018775.1:0-10247 GCA_901007825.1 Macroramphosus scolopax
GAACGCTGCATGTTTTGTTCTTCGATACAATGTCCAAGTGCCCCCCACCTTCACCAGATCCCGTATGAGTGTATCAGTAAATATAATGGTAGCCAGCGGCTACAGTGCTGCGCGGTGAGTAAAACCTTCCCGACGGCCCGACGCCCCGAGCCGTGCCCCGAGGTCACGTGTTCCGGCACAGGACACAGGACTGGGCATTTGTGCACAACGCAGTTTCCACAAACATGCACAACAATTAATATACCGCGTTATGCAATGTTAGCTTTATCCAACGCTCTGCTGCACTAACTCACTTCACCCTGAGCTTAAACACACAATAGCAACCATCATTAATATACATATACAGTATATTTTATATGCATGCATAGAATAGCTTTGTATGAGCTCATTAATGGTGTTTTAATTGTTAAGAAAATTATGCACCAATTAACAAGTCGTGCTGTGGAATAAAAAGGACATGGGTGGACAGATGGTGCATTGATACTGGTGTTGACTGAATAGCTGGATTTATCATAAACTGCCTGAAAAATCCCACTAAGCTTGGCCCCTCACCTTCCTGCTGCCATCTACTTTGGACTCGTAACACTTAACAGGAGTGTCCACTGTCCAAGCCTCACATTTATTGAGGTAATAACACTTGCAGTTACAGACTCAGTGGCCTATTGTAAAGTGTCCTTCACTCTTCTCTTCTACCCAATTATTGTCTTTTTATAAAGCATTCAGCAATGATGAAGCGTAACAATCGTGATTACAATGTTTGCTACCTGATAAAGCTTCAGATTAATCAGATTATCTGGTGCACTCACTAGTGGAATAGAGGTTTGTGTGATGAATTAAAAGGGTTCATCTTCACAGGTGGATGAGGGGACACCTCCTGAACCGGAGGGCTGCTTTGTGGACTATCAGACCACGATGGTGAAGTTCTCCAAGGCCATCGCCATCACCGCGCAGGAGATGGTGAGTGCGCTGACGCTTGACACCTGGATTATCCAAACAAAAGCCTCGACTGTGTGCTTTTCATTCCGTTTCCAATTCGCTATGACAATATTTGTCAGTAGGGCTGGGGAATCATTAATCTGGCTCTGCTGAAGATGTATATGCCCTCTTTTTGCCAGATGACTAAGTCGGTCACCTGCCCTGAAGAGCTCGGTGGCCTCGCCTCTCAGGTGACGGTGGACTATGGACAGCTAGCACACCAAGGACGCCTTGCTGCAGCCACCGCAGAGCCAGAGGAGGTGAGAGGACACGCTCTCGAGATTTAACACATCACATCGTGTGTCTCTTCACAGTTTCGCCTCTGAAACGTCAGTGAAATATCAGCCGACGTCTGCAGTTTTCGCACCAAGTGTTTGCGCTTCAATCCCGCTCTGATCGCAGCAGATGTTCGCTGTTGACGCCCCTTCCTCAACACTGCTCGTGACAGTGTGAGATCAAAGGGAAAGATACCTCTCCAGCATCTGTCACTCTCATCACCCACAAGCTTTTCAGTGTCGTCCAGATGACAGCGACGTGTGGAAACATTGTACTAATACGCACACAGCTCTTATCAATATCTTGTATATAAGAGGCTGCCGGAAACCCTGCTGTTACCATAGCGACGTTGTGTCTCTAAAAGTCTAAAAGCCTATAGTGATGCTTAAAATGAATTACCGCCCACAAATTAAAGGTGTAGTGCAGCATTCCCTCTCTGAACGTGACTTTAATCGTTTTTTTATTGGATGGATAAGAGATCCGGAAGTCTAGGAAGTGATTGTGTAGAGCGCAACGACACAGATTAGAAGACGGACGCGGTGTAAGTCAGTTTCTGCTCGTGCTTTCAGGTTGGTTTCCAGATCAAAACACGAGTGCAGGAGCTGGGCCACGGCTGCATCTACCTGGTCCAGAAGGCCGGAGCCCTGCAGCTCAGTCCGACGGACAGCTTCTCCAAAAGGGAACTCATCGAGTGTGCCCGGGCGGTCACGGAGAAGGTGAGCCCTTATTTGAGATTTTGAGAGTTATTTGAGATGCTAACATCCATATTTTCTTTAGTGTTGCACAGTGACGGATGTCATCCCGACCATCCTCTCACTGCACAGCCAGTAATAATACTAAAGTGCGTCCCTCCCTGCTGTGACCCTGGTAGCACGGAGCCATGCTGCTCACACATTAGTAATTCTCTCCACTCCAAGGCTGTGTCTTGATTCAGGGCTTATAACAAATTGATTAATTTGTGGTTTCACGCTTGCTGATACATTAAACTTGCCTCGTTGAAATGTTCCCCTCAGGGGCCGGCGTTTGTTTATGTGTGACACGGGCAGGCATCAGTCTTAAAAAGGGGGTCTTGCGATTTGCAGAGTCAGGCTCATCGACTTATTGTGATGGTGCAGCAGACTCTGATTTAATGCATGTGTAACCCTGCTCTCTTCTCCTCCTCCCATCTTCCTCCTGCACTCCGGCTCATTCAGAATATTTTCGAATGCTTTTAAATTAAATGCAAACCCTCTGCAAATAAGGTATATATAGATTAATAAACGTGTCTGCGTCTCAGCATATAATCTGCTGTGCTTCGTATGTTGCAGGTGTCCATGGTGCTGTCAGCGCTGCAGGCGGGTAACAAAGGCACCCAGGCCTGCATCACCGCAGCCAGTGCTGTTTCTGGCATCATCGCTGACCTGGACACCACCATTATGTTCGCCTCAGCTGGAACACTGGACCCTGAGAATGAAGAGTCTTTCGCCGACCACAGGTGCGATGAACTTCACGCACATACCACAGCAAGACGAGGGCATGTTGAATTTGAAATGACAAAAAAGAGCTTCGTCGAAGATATTAAATACGGTTAAATATGTTAAGTGCGCTCGTTTTTCTTACATTGTCTCACTCAGGAGACGAAGCTGGATACATTTCATATAACGAGTTGTTGTTGCCTGACACACATTCTGTTAAGAAGAGACTCGTTCTGCTGGCCCTTGATTGCCACTTATGACACAATGTGTCCCGCCCCTCAGGGAGAGCATCCTGAAGACAGCCAAGGCGCTGGTGGAGGACACCAAGCTGCTGGTAGCTGGAGCCGCATCCAGCCAGGAGAAGCTGGCCCAGGCCGCGCAGTCGTCAGCCAAGACAATCACCCAGCTCACTGAGGTGGTCAAACTGGGGGCGACCAGCATGGGCTCCGAGGATCCAGAAACACAGGTGAGGACGATCCGGAGAGCATTTTCCTCCAAAAGAACGTCTGATACTCTCACAGATGGTTGGAACATATGTAGTCGTTTATTTTCTTCTGGATTTACATATCTGCTAAAGCTCAATTATTTACTATTTAATCATGCAGCTGCATGGAGCTGTAATCTGTTTTTATGATTATTGTAATTTCCCGTCTTGCGTCTTATTGTTCAAACAGCGTTAGATTAGCTTTCTAATTGGAGTTTCATCTGATACACGGACGCCTGCTCCTTCCCCGTGCGCCTGCCTCAGCTTCTGCCCTCCACTGAGTCCCAAGTATCATGAGTAGGTGGGAGTGATAAGAGCGGCAGTGTTAAATCCTCTCCCCAGGGCGCTAATGATAAAACCTGCACTCCGACCATTGTGTCGTATTGATCGCGGCTCTCTCTCCTCAGGTGGTTCTGATAAATGCAGTGCGGGATGTGGCCAAGGCTCTGGCCGAACTCATCGGTGCCACCAAATGTGCCGCGGGCAAGCCTGCCGACGACCCGTCCATGTATCAGCTGAAGAGCGCCGCCAAGGTAAAGGAGTAAGCCGCTCAAACAAACGTCCTCGCTGAGAGGATGCGTAGGTGTGTATTAGTGGCATACTGAGTTTGATATGAATGATACGACTGTCCTCGTACGATCACTACATCCGTCACTAGGATGCACCTGGTGTGTCAGTGTGCTCCACTGTAGTCTGTAGTTGCAGGTCCTCCTGGATTAAGAGAGTTTCTGAAAGGATTTCTTGACTGTACATCTGATCTAACAACATCAGGTTCCAGAATCAGGAGCAGAACAACTAGAATAAATCAATATGAGTCCTGGAGGTGACCACCATCTTTAACGTGGTAGCATGCCAGTAGTAGTCCCTGAAACATCATGTGGAGGCTGAAAGTTGAACTTCCTATTTCGTTGAAGGACCATAGCATAGCATGTTTCCACTTTTCAACCACTAAGAGGAAAATCAGCCTGCAATTTGCTTTGCAGTGCATGAGAGCCCGACGCTGAGGCTACCTACCAATTACAGTTTGAATCTCAAATACAAAACCTGAGTTAGATGTCAACATTGTGAGAGAGGGGAAGCCTTGTGTGTATTTTAAAGGTCGGATGGAGTCTGTGTCGTAGTTGAACAGATTCAATGACAGTTGATCCCCGGCAAAGACACACAAACATACTTACATGGGTGAAAACATTTCCTAATAACCCAATAAGCATTAAGTAGGAAGTGAAAAACGTGATGTTCTATCGGGTTGAAATGTTAAGTTAAGACTTTTTGCATGTACCAATGGTGCAAACGTGGTCCGTGCATCTTCCAAACGTCCTTAACGAATGTATTATATTTTCTCACCGCTATCACACCAACCACAGTCTGTAACTCTAACTGCATATGCTGCTCATGTTTTCTCATCTAAATGGAATGAGGGCCACCCATGGACCGGGTCACACCGACAGATTGTTTCTGTTCTCCCGACATATGGTGACCTCCGAATGGGACCCTCTCAGACTCCTGGTGTGCATCTGATCTCACATTACTAACCTAATAACGTCCTCTTTGCTGAATGCAGCAGAGACGGAACAAAATGTGCCACCATGAGGGGAAACTGTAAATGTTTTCATTCATCTTGGGTGTCAGTGAACACACATTATCACGAGCACTCGGCCACTTTTAATTTGGTAATACACTTTTCAGCGTCCTTTTTCTTTCGCGGCAGATGTTTCTGTTTAATTCTCATTTGAAAGGAACCTTCCAGCACGTGTGAGCAGTATTCATTGTAATGGAGTTGGTGCAGGAGGAGGCGAAGCTAATGCACGTAATTGACTGCTTTCCATCCGAGGAGAAAGAGCTCCACCTCCTGGTTTAACCGGGTGCATCATCATCATCATCATCATCATTACTTCCTTTATTTGACAGGTCATGGTCACCAACGTGACATCCCTTCTAAAAACAGTGAAGGCAGTGGAGGATGAAGCCACTCGCGGGACGAGGGCGCTGGAGGCCACCATTGAGTGCATCAAGCAGGAGCTGACGGTAAGAGCGCCTGACAGGCCCAACCTCTTCTTTATGCTCTGTTGGGATCGTCACAGCCTCACTGAAAGAGGGTCGGGGATATCGAACATTATTCTGAGCGAAACAGGGCTCCTTTATTGTACGTCCAACTTCCTTGCTCCTCCTTTCCTCTCAGCCCCTGCAGGTTTCACACAGCTCTTATCGTGGTTGCAGCCACTGACTGAGAGAGGAAGATGATTTCAAGGGCTTGTTTTTTTTTTCTAAATTGCTGCTAATCCTTATCAGCCCGAGAGTAGGCTTGTATTCTGCCGCCAGAGCCAATCACACAACAATACACCCAACTTGGAATTACACTGCTCCCCCATCCCTGGTTTAAGTGCTCTTCTTAATATGCTTACATATCTGACCTACGTGTTTCTACGGGTCATGTCAGGTGTTCCAGTCCAGGGACATCCCGGAGAAGTCCACCACACCTGAGGAGTTCATCCGCATGACAAAGGGCATCACCATGGCAACGGCAAAGGCGGTGGCAGCGGGGAACTCTGCCCAGCAGGAGGACGTGATCGCCACTGCCAACCTGAGCCGTAAAGCCATCTCTGATATGCTGACTACCTGCAAGGTGCTAATCCGCACTGACCCTGCCAGAGCAGGCCGCACACACACAGGCAGCACCGGGCTGCCAGGGAACATGTGAATCCAGTCGGCTGAGTAGACACTTTTCACAGTGATGCACGGGATCATTAGTCAGATGTCCTTCAGTAAACAAGAGCCCCTGTTACCACATGAAGATAGAAGAAAGACAGAGCTTTTTGTATTTCTGAGATAATAAATGTATCCGTGGGGTAAAATTACAAATTCTGTTCCGTCTTATCCCATTTTCACTTCGGTGTTGTGACCTGTGTTTATACACGGCAGCTCAGCGGGAGCCGTTTTTTATCTCCTTTTACCGCCGCTCATACGACTGTGTTCCTCCCGACTCCAGAATGCTGCACACCACCCTGAAGTAGGTGAGGAATTAAAGTGCAAGGCCCTGCAGTACGCCTCCGAGTGCACCGCAGGATATGTCAGCCTCCTGGAGCAAGTCCTGCAGGTTAGCATGTCTCAGGAACGTAGATGAGAGGTGATAACGTGTGCATGTGTGTGTGTACGTTTCCAGCTATTGATATGTGGATAAGCAAAAGCATGATAGGTCCCAGTGAATGGATGAACATTCATTACTAGTTACAGTCAGTCGAATATTATTGTCACTCTGTGGTCTAAGCTTGAAGACTTCCTGATTCCTCTTGTGTGTTCTTCTTCGTGTCTGTCTGTGTGCTCAGGTGTTGCAGAAGCCCACGCCGGAGCAGAAGCAGCAGCTGGCCGTACACTCCAAGCATGTGGCAGCGTGTGTGACGGAGCTCGTCCAGACAGCTGAGGCCATGAAAGGTGAGGCCAAACACGCCGCTCGGGTGCTGTCGCACACTCTCACGCAGGAAATTGACAACCGTCAGTTAGCGGCAGCCCCAGTATGGATTATTGAACTGAATATATAAAGCATGCTAAATGTTTATGATACTAGGTGTTATGAGAAGGTATTTTTAGGTTGAAAGAGCTTGTCTGTTCTCTTATTCTGAAAATGACAAAATAAGCACTGCAGTGTGAAACTGGCGACGCCGGAAAAAAAATGCAGAAGCAAAGTATTCCCGCTAGGAGCCAAGTCAATTTCATAAAATGTGACAGGATTACAGAGATGTTAGAGATTAGCCGAAGGAGCTCTAATCCTCTTGCGCATGAATAATATCACAGTGTCATTGAGTCAAGCCACCGCACCTGTCTGCGTCCCCGGGAAAGAGGTCACGGAAAAAAAAAAAATCACTTTGGAATATTGAAATCGCACTATAGAGTGATTGCCGACGCAGAGCGTTCCCAGACGACGCCGTGTGCGGGAGGGTGTGACGCAAACACACCGGAGTGTGTCCTGCAGAAGCTGCACCGCATCATCCGACAGGCGTAATAGATTTGTGTTTGGATGAGAATTAGATTTCAGCGCGCAGGCTGAGACCCAGAGGGGCTATCTGCTTCACCTCTATAACGTCCCATGTGCTCTCTCTCTCCCTCTCTGCCGCTCTTCCCCGGCTGCCTCAGATGGAGGTAAGTGGGATTTGGTGTGTTTTGTTCCTCCGGATCACCTTTCAGAGAGTCAGGAGGGGGTTAGAGGAGTAGACGGCTTGAAGGTGGGGGTGCGGAACAGATTTCCCCCGAGCTCGACATAATCTATGAAAAACATCGTTCCATCTGCTTTGCCAAGCTGTTCACAAACAACATTGTTTTATGGGCACTTAAAAACCTATGAGAGACAACGACCCATCAAATGTGCATTTCTTCTTTTTTTAATTTCACTTATTTAACTTTGAAGCACTGCAGACTGCAAATAATTCATTGGAGTTTACATTCTGAAGTTGTGATTCAGCATCTCTCTTCTATTTACCTGATGCATGATGTTGTATAATATAACGATCTTATGGAGGGATATAATGTTTATGATATGATATTATGGTGATATATATTATATGTGATGGCGCCTTTCAGGATCCGAGTGCGTGGACCCCGAGGACCCCACTGTCATCGCAGAAACCGAGCTGCTCGGAGCAGCGGCGTCCATTGAAGCTGCAGCCAAGAAACTGGAGCAGCTGAAACCCAGGGCCAAGCCCAAGGTACGAGCACCCCTCTGAACCCTTCCCCACCTACGCAGCACCCACGCACCGCTTTCGCCATTAATCAGCAGGTAGATGATGTTGACTCTGTAAGAAAAAAAAGTCTTTGTTCCACACACACACACCGTGTTGACTCAGACAGCTGGTCCTGCGAGCTAACATACGATGCCTGGAAAACTTTCTTCAAAGGCTACTTGTGGACATTATTTCGAGTTGCGTTGCCAAGAGACGCAGTTGCACTGCTGAGTCCTCCAGCTTATGTTGGAATGAGTTCAGATGTGTGATGAACTGCTGTGACCCTTTTCCGAAAAAACAGAGGACCTCTGTCTTATTGAACTTGTTTCCTTTGTTTTACCGTAGTGTTCCTTATTTCTGAGGCCTTTTCCTCCCTGTTATTCATCTCTCCCGACTCTGCAGAACTGCCTAAGAAACAATAGAACTTCACCGCACAGCACATTGATAAAAATAGACGTGGGAGCGATGATTTTGGAAACATTTTTACGTGCAATGTGTTTGTAATGTGCTGCTGCATGATTTGTGCTCATTGTCTTTCTGTCTCTGGAGACTGGATAGTCGTATCCCAGTGCTCTTCCTTATGTGCCTGCAGTGCTTTCCCCCTTTTCTGTGCCTCTTCCTGTACACAACGTGACTGTCAGTGTGACCCCGTCTGTGTGATGTGAAAGAGGCGTTTAGGTGACACCACTTTTAATAAAGGCCTCGTTTCATGCTGTAACTCATGACAATCTTAGTACTTACAAAAGGAGATTAGTGAGTAAAAGGCATTTCCTCTTTTAGATGTCTCCCTCTAGCGAGCTAATAGCCTCACCAAATATTACTTACAGGGGAATACCCCTCATGTGACAGTAGTTCAATATGTACTCCTGCCTGTCTGACCGTCCGCTACAATTAGAAACCAGGTGAAATATTCAATATTCAAAATAGCACAAATGTATACTAATATTACAAATACCTGGATATTAGAGTATTTGTTGTTTAGCTATGATTGACTGGGAAATTAATTGATTCATCCTGATTACCATATAAAACCATATAGCTTGTCAACTCAATTGCGCAGAGATTTCAACCCATTGGTGCCTTCATGGAACATTTCTATCCTCTTTACTCCCTCTCCTCTCTGCTCCGACATCCCTCCCACCCTGCAGGGAGAGAGTGGAGGAGGGGGGGGCCCCTCCTGTCCCAGCATGCTCCCCAGCCTCCCGCCCGCCCTCTCTGAGCCGTTGTAGATCTGGAAGCCTTCTCTGCAGGGCTCTGTCTGATATGTTTGATATATTAGGTTGTTATTCAGTCCAACTATATATCAAACATATTCCTACAGTGTCCCGCCATGTCTCCAGCCGCCTGTGCCTTATGTGTATATGGAGATCCGTGGTGGATCACGTGCTGGTGACCTCTGAGGCAGAAGGAGGTCACTTGTCCCCCTGAACTGAGGCACAGTGACGCTCGTACTGGTGTTTAGTTCAGGTTCTGTGTTGTCATGGAAGCGTCACACATTTCGATTGTGCTTTTATGCAGAAGATGAAGTTGAACTTTAAAGGTGATGCACAGGGCTGCAGAGAATCTTCATGTGATTGTGTGGGCTTTAGTTAACTTGAGGAGGAGTTAATAAGAAACTTTTATTTGTAAACTCTGAACCTGTTAATACATTTCTCAGCCTTTAAACTCAGAATCTTATTCCTGGCGGTGTGCAAAAGGCTTATAGACTAAGAAAAATATATACTGGTTTATTTTGTATCACAACACATAGCTTGCATTTCATTTTAGTTCAATGTACTGATGGAATTTCATTCTTATTTTTGCACACATAGAATTGCATATGTGGTGTTTATTTGCTATAAAAAAAAATGTCCATATAAGCTGGGGAGACATGTGTAATCCCTGTACAGCCGTAAGTCTAGTTTCATTTTTGCTTTTACTTCTAGCAGGCAGATGAGTCGCTGGATTTTGAGGAGCAGATTCTAGAGGCGGCGAAGTCCATCGCTGCAGCAACGAGCGCCCTTGTTAAATCTGCGTCAGCAGCTCAAAGAGAACTGGTGGCACAAGGGAAGGTCAGTCTACCCACCTGCCCAGAAGGATACAAGACTGCTGTCATTAATGATGTGATACAACCGCTGCATATTTGTTTTTTTACTCAATCTCAGGTTGGATCCAATCTAGCCAACGCAGTGGATGATGGTCAGTGGTCACAAGGTCTCATATCAGCAGTAAGTCACTTGGAGTATTTCTGTCCAACCTACTGATCTTAATACTCAGATACAAACATCAACGTCCTTCAATGTATTTCTTGCCGTAGGCGCGAATGGTCGCTGCAGCCACCAGTAACCTGTGTGAGGCGGCGAACGC